>CAJUYG010001597.1:43117-61275 GCA_910591675.1 Galerucella calmariensis | reverse complement strand
TAGTACATCCCGTTACCTCTGATCTAAATCGTATATTCTTTAGCATATAAAGTTGAAATAAATTCCGAATAAAATAATTTAAATTTCTTCGAAATGAACGAAATGTCAAAAGTGACATTTATTCTTCTCGATCAGTTTAAAATATATTTTGCATTTTGGTGAAATTGTTTTTATGCTATTTATTACTTTTCGACATCTGAACGGTAAGTAAATCACTTACCGACGTGTTGAACTTAGAAATCAGTAAACACAACCTACCGTCCTGACAAGCGATGCTGTAAATAAACAAAAAAGATCAATCGCGCAAAAAAAATTATGGAAATAATAGTAAAAATGTATCCGAACAAATTCAAGTAGATCACCAGCACTGCAAATACCAGCTTTGCATAGAATTTTAATAAAGCATCGGTGGTTCAGTGGTAGAATGCTCGCCTTCCACGCGGGTTCGATTCCCGGCCGAAGCATATGAATCGCTGCTTCGTAAACGAGAGAGAGACTCAGGAGAGAACACACGCACGCAAGCAAGGCACATAACGAAGCAATGTAACATAACGTAACGTAACGGTCAGATCTTTTGCGTCGCGAGCCCCGGTCGCTCAAACATAACCTGACGAAAAGAACTAAAGTTCCAAAAAAGACGGTGACGTCATTACTCGAAAGTAATTCACCCTGTATATTAGAATATTATTTCAAAATACGGTAAATTGGAACC
The DNA here is from genome assembly GCA_910591675.1 of Galerucella calmariensis. Taxonomy (NCBI): domain Eukaryota; kingdom Metazoa; phylum Arthropoda; class Insecta; order Coleoptera; family Chrysomelidae; genus Galerucella; species Galerucella calmariensis. The sequence goes on along the minus strand of CAJUYG010001597.1, from coordinate 60,563 downwards.
AAAAATCGCCGTTTCAGGATTATTTCTCAAAATGGCCCGTTTAGCTAAAAATGAATTTGTTCCATACTTTACGGACACAGTGTATACATACTTAACATGATCACGTCATGGAAGTTTGAAAAATTTCAATAATTTTTTCATTGCAAATTTTCTCCTTTCTTGAATCTTTTTTCAAAATTGAATAATGTCAAAAAACCAAACCCGTTTTTTTTTAAGTTGATTATTTAAAACTTTTTCAATTTTTGCAAAAGTTTGTGCTGAAAGACACTCTTGTTGATCGGACTAATTTCAAAATGTGTTCTATTAAATTTAAAATTAATGAACGATCTAGGAAGTACTGAGTCTTTTTATTTAAATTGAATATTATCATTAATTTACCTTTATGTTTTTCATTAAATCCATACATTGTAAACAAGAAATCGCTTAGAAAATAATCGCGCTAAATAGGAAATCGTTTAAAAAAATTAGAGCATGAACCGCGCGGAGGAAAGTTTTTATTTACGAAGTGGAAGTTCTAGAGCTGCAGAAATAGGATACAATGAATTGGGCGGGGTGTAAAAGGAGTTGAGTGGTTGCTGGGTTTACTCGGTTACTTGGTGTCAAGGCCCGCAGCCATGCATACTACGACAGTGTACGACTGGTGGCGTGTTATTGCAGCTACATTAGAGATGGGAGTAAAAAGTATTTTAGACCATATTACAAAAATGTGTCTCATTTTTGCTCAATAAAAATTATTCAATGGTTTGTCCTAAGCTTATAGTTGATGTACCAAGTATTTAATCTGTTCTTAGCTCTAAGAACTGAATCAAGATTCGCTTAAACTTCTACACTTTAATCTTGACCACTACAAATTCATAGTGCGGTTTGTTTACTTTGTTTTAAATGAAACAAACATTGCATATGGATTTTTATTTTATTTCATGAAATATACAAGGTCCAAACTCGAGTAAATAGTAGCTTGGATATTAATTTATAATAGTAAATATGATATCAAAAATTACTAATAATAGGGAATAAACCAATTTCCATTGTAAATTACTCCCAAATTCCAAATTAAATTTCAAATTCCAATGCACTTTCCGACCACAACCCGAGGATTTCCGAACGCTACCGATGATATGTGTGATGTCATATCTCTTGTGTTTACTTACGTCAATATGGCCGGTATTGCATTAGGTTATGTGGAGTTGTGTGTTTATTTTGTATTTTAATCAACTATTAATTGCTTCATCGACGTAAAAATATCATTAATATGTTTGTTTGAGACCATTACGTGTTTGTGTGTGCTTTTTTTTATTTCTTAAAGTCAACGTAAAGTGGAAAGTGGACATAAATATTCGATATTTCCGAGGATATTTTAAAACTTTAAGAAGAATATATTTTATTTACTAGTTCAGTGTTCAGTGACGATTCTATCATATCTTATGAGTAAAGATATGGCTAGCGAAGGTTTTGTAAAAGCACAAACTGATAATTTGCCCAAAGTAGACTCATTTATGCTGCTTGAATTTAAGAAGTCAAACAGCTGCTTTAATGCAGAGGAAATAAGAGGAGTTAAAGCATTAACGTAAGTACGATTAAAACTATATATTATTTATATAATATATACCAACCATATTTCGATGTGTGGTCGTAAGAAAATGTTTTTATGGTTGATTCCTAAAAAATTACCAGCATAGAAGTAGGTACTTACATTAAAATGGTCTTCACAAACAAAAGTAGTAGTATTTGTCGAAATATCGTCTTTGTTTCGACGCATAGCTTGCAATCATAATGCCCTTCTCTTAAGTGTATTTTTGCTTGCTCCACCAGGTAAAGCAACAAATATTTTGTCTGGAGTTTCAATAGACGTTGATTTACACACTGGAACAATGCAATACTTGGAATACAAAGTTTTTTTCTCGGCTTTATCCATTTTTAAAGTTTTCAGAAACACATTCGATTATGTCACAAGAACTCAGAGCGTGATACACGAATAAAAACGTAAACAAATGACGTCACTCCATGGGGCAGCCATCTTTATGACGTAGAGCGCGTTTTGGCGGACTTTCAAATTTTATGATTTTTAAAGTCGTTTTAAAAGTAAATAAATAAGTAAATATTTTCTTCTAAAAGTTTTAAAATATCCTCGGAAATATCAAATATTTATGTTCACTTTCCACTTTACGTTGACTTTTATAAATAAAAAAAAAGCACACACAAACACGTAATGGTCTCAAAAATGATATTTTTACGTCGATGAAGCAATTAATAGTTGATTAAAATACAATATAAACACTACAGAACTACACAGAACCTAATGCAATACCGGCCGTATTGACAAAAGTAAACAAACATGAGATATGACATCAGACGTATCATCGGTAGCGTTCGGAAATCCTCGGGTGTTGGTTGGAAAGTGCATTGAAATTTGAATTTTATTTTAAAATTTTGAAGTAATTTCCAATGGAAACTGGTTTATTCCCTATTATTAGTCATTTTTGATATCAACTTTACTATTATAAAATAATATCTAAGCAAAATATGATATATGCGTGTACCCTATTTTGAACAGCTGACTTATAAGTTGAATCATAAATTTTTTTTGGGCCACCTGTGCTGTATGTCTACTATTAAATTTTGTTTTTCCACTACTAGCTGTGAAGTTGACAATTATTGCTTCTTCTAGCCAACTGAGAACTTGAATTTCTCTATTGGTGGTTAATTTTTTTCTATTATTAACCTAGGTCAATGATGGACTAAGTCAAATATTTTGAGAATCCAGGGCATAGTGGTTCAGCAAAAACTTGCAAAACATAATTTTGTATACTACACAACAGCGTATAGGTTAGAACACGCACGGCCTGCTAAATACATACGTTCTGAAATTGTAATATTAAAATATGATTTGTTTTTGAATTTATTAAAATTATGACGCGTACACTTGCTAAATACACAAAATGTGGAGATTATAATGCGTATGACTTGGTTAGCACAATAGAGAGGTTATAGTGCGTACTTGCTAAAAATACAGAAGCATTTATTATTATCATCTGTATATAATCGCTCATTGCAGCATGTAATACCTTTCTTCGCATCTTATACACATGAGAGCTCATGGCAGCATGTGTTGAATGCCTTGATATAGACGCGTAGGTTGATGGTTCGCGCCCGGACTATGGTGAAAATTTTTTCAATGTATTTGCTTTCTATAAGAGAGAAAGATGCAGACAGAGAAACACGCGACGCCGCACAGCTTACAATAGCTTCCTATATCAAAAAGTGTCGTGACAACTTTTGGTGGGAATTTTATCCGTCTAGCCTCCTTTCACAACGCGCGATAAGGAACTTCGTTCCAAAAATATCCGACGTTAATGTAATAAGTGTTGCCTATGTACATAGGTACACGAAACTGCAAGGTACAAACAATGGCAAATAATTTTATTTAGGTGTGATCGTGGAAAAATATTGTGTGTATTTCGAGCAGAAAGTCCTTTGGTAGTCTCGACAGATTTCTAACTTTCTGTCTCGACTGCCAAAGTACTTCTTTCTGCTCTTGATACACAAATGGCTATTTAATTTTTGTCATAAAGTGGAAAAAATTGTATATACACCATGGTGGGGAAGACATTTATAAGCCTCGCACATTATTATTGTTATAATTTTGGTGCTCGGTCAATAAAAATAGTCTTCACCACCTTGGTGGAATCAAACTTCAAAATATTACCAAACAAATTGAAAGCAACTTTTCTATTATATTTTTGGAAATGGGAATTGTTCACATTTAAGATTTGATTGATGTATATCTGCAGTGTATATTTTACCTTCTATAACAGTTCCCATCTTCAATTTTGTCTGACCAAGTGGTCGATAGATGCTCGTAAGTTGAAGTAACTGCGCAGGAAGAATCACAGAACGGGAGACGAGACATTCATACGTTATCAATGCGACTATGAGGCTGTATGAGAAGAAAAAAGTTTTTTCAATGGTTAGAAATCTGAACCGCTTGTTATACCTATGTGTTTGAATATTTAATATGTATTTTGAAGTTATGAGTTATAAAATGTATATTTGTAATTACAGGACCCATAAAACAGCATTAACGATATATTGAGAGCTTGCAAGGGCAATTATAAAAAATTCTGGCTTACAGTAAACAAGGTGTAGTATGAGTTGCATAAAAGAACATAAATCAATAGAGAACTAACACTTGTCATGACAAGGGCAAAATACTCAAGAGTCGATATTTGCCAGGAAATCAAATATCTTCAACTTAAAATTTTCTCGGCATATTTTTTGGGTTATACAAATAAAAAAGTGGCAAATGGGTTATCCAAAAATAATAGCTATTTGTATTACTAGGGAGGAAAGTGCCACTTTTCCTCCCGCAGGATGTAGTTTACAGTAAACATCCAAGGGAGGAAAAGGCACTTTACTCCCATGTGATACATATGATTTTTCCTCCTACCCACCTTTTTTTGAAAATTTATTTACGACACAAATAGGTAACGAATATAATTAAAAACACAAGAATTATTTATTAAACAAATTTATCAATATATGTTATACAATTAAGTACATCGTATTGTTTAACTATATTTTAGAATTATTTATGTTAATATTGAATGTGCAGTTTTGAGCAGCACTTATATGAACACCATTGGAAGAGGTTAGGGTTTGAATAGGAGCTTTAGTATTTGAAATATTTTCGCTTAGCACATTGTAATGGTGGTAACTTCTAGAAGTGCTTGGCTGATTTTGATCAAGTTCAGGTTCTACATTAGTTCCCATAATTTGATCAGAAATTTTTCTTTTTTTTGTGTAAGATTGTTCTACATAACCTTCTGCGATATTGGTTGATGTCCAACCGCCATGCTGTTTTAGAGCTAAAATATCCCCACCAGCGTTTACTAACAGAGTTGCTGAAGTTCTTCTGAAACTGTGCCCTGTGTAATGTTTGGCATTTGAAAGATTGAGATATTCTGCAATTTTTTGTGGTATTTTGGATATACTATTTTTGCCAACCTCTTGATTTATACATTTGCCTGCTTTAAAGCATACCAACAATCGTTTATGCTCAGTTTTAGGACGTAGACAGATATACTTTTCAACGATTTGAACAAAATTTGGGCCGTTACCTGTTGTAGTATTGATAACGAAAGTTCGTTGTTTATACGTTTTTGAAGTGTGGATATTTATGACTAAAAAATTGTCTTTCTCTTCAATATCATCCATAGTCATTTTAATAAGCTCATCACATCGACATGCTCCAGAAATTCCAATAACAAGGACTACCTATGAATATTTTATATCAAAAATTAAATTATTTGCATAGGATTTCATTTCTTACCTTCATTATTAAAAAAACATCATCGAGGGCTTCCATTAAGAATGTATTTATTTCTTCTCTTGTAAAAGTTGTAGCTTTATTTGGTTTGTACCTATCGGGCATTTTGACGTTTTAGAAATGCAATAAACTTTGGATATTTAATATCGACATTGTCCTTCATTTGTATCATTGTGCGTAGCATTGAATATTTAGACCAAAGTGTTGAAGCTTTTAATGATTTTCCTTGTAGTGAAAAATATTCCAGTAAAACATTCTCTGGATATTTATGTATCTTGTTGTCTTCAGCCCATTGCTTATATTGTGCATATTGTTTTTCATACCTGTCTTTAGATTTTTGTGGTAGTAAGGTTTATGACGCTATGTTAGCTTGTTCCTTAATATTAGGTGGTGTATTTGGAAATTCAAAATCACTTGAATCGCTCTCCATTTTTCAAAAATTCAACTAAGTTTAATAAATGTAGCGACTTTGCACCTCAAAAGTCAATCGCCGTGTTTACTGTCAGTGAGTCACAGCATACTATGCTTTTCTTATTCTGAACTCAAAAAACGTATATTTAAGATTCCTGAAGTTGAAATTTGTATTGAAGAACTACGTTGAAGTAACATTAATGTTTGATTTTCACCAAAAAACAGGATGTTCTAGAAATTATGGAAACAATATGAATATAATGAATTCACAAGTTTCAACTCTCAACTATTTGTCATTTCAAAACAACGCGCTGTTGCCGTATTTTACTGGAGCTTACTGAAGCAAGTTTCAGAAAAGGCCCAATGTTATCCCAGATTTTCCAAGACTGTTATAAAATAAGGTTATCTAAGTACTTGAAAAGGGTTAGAGCTTCTAGTTTTGGGTTGTTTCATACAATTTAAAGTTAATCTTAGGTCCTCGGAAAAGTTTTATATTTTTCCACCTCTCCGACTCTGCTTTAGGTGGAATGGAGAAAAGAGGGCAATAACCATTAGAATTCAAAGCCCGTCCGACGTTCAGTCACACCAGCATAGAGCGGGACAAACGTTGCAGGGGTGACTGGACTAGACTGGGATGGAATAGATCAGGATACGAACAGAATACGGAGCTTCTCACAGGATACAATGATCAATAAAGAAAAGTATTTAACAGTGTGTTTACTGCGGTTTATTCTAGACAGAGTTGAGTATATTATGAGTAGGTACTAAATTTGATATTCCCCTGTTGGATGTTAACCAGGAGGAATTTTCTTCTTCTTCAATTTGTGATGTCTTTTGGCATTTCATAAAACCAAGAATTAAATTCATTGAAATTGTGTATTACTAAATAATTCGATGACATTATTTAATATTGAAAAATTCAATGTTATCATGTCTTTTTAACAACAATGCAGTTATTTATTGTTTTATAGTTGTCGAATAGTGAATAGACGGAGGTCATGACTGTGGGAAATCACGTAAAAGGATATTCGACCTATGGAAGTATGTATATATGCTGATGGAGTATACAAGTGGGCATTCAGATGTATTCAGATTTAATAGATTCACATTCCGATATATTCACATCATTCATGATACATTCACATTAATAGATTCAATGTAGTTCATTCCGCATCTTCACGGGTTGCTCTAAAACCAATATGGGCTCAGGATGTGGAATTTACTCCAGATCTCTGAATCTAAACATCAAATGGGCGATGGGCTGTAATGTCAGCGTTGCTCAAACATAGCTCACTGCTATCTACATCGCCGCAAAAGAGATTACCAAAAGAAACACCACAGGTAATAAAATTCACATCCTTACGGATAGTAGACAAGCACTACTAGCCCTGAACAGACCACGTATCACATCAGGCCTAGTACTGGAGTGTCACCTGTCCTCACTAGCCAGGAAAGCAGCCTCCCAAAAACTCTTGGGACCTGGCACTTTCATTGGTCTGTCGGCGTCGGCTATGATTGACCTAATAATGGAACATTCCCTTGATAAGTTTAAGGGTAGATGGGACGATGCAGAAGGTTGCAGGCTTGCCATTAACTGCTGCAGTATTCGGACAGCAAAGTATCCAAAAAATAAGTGACCATGAACAGACAGAACCTTCGGACAGCCACGGGTATTCTGACCGGTCACTGCCACCTACGAGAACAGCTCTACAGACTGGGTCTGTCTGACACTTCACTCTGCAGGGGATGTGAACAGGAAGATGAGACTGTCGAACACATTCTTTGTAAATGTCCGACACTCTCTCAATTTAGGTTTTCTGTATTCGGCGAGTACAGGCTAACACAAGCCAGCATGAGGGAGCTTACTTCCGGCGAAGTTATCGCCTACTTCAAACAAGTAGGCTGGATGACGAGCCAGAAGGAAGTCTGAACCTCAGAAGGATGCACAATGGGCTAATTGTGGCCTAAGTGCTGTGGGGGGTCACCCATCCTTCAAATTCTTACAGATACAGATAGGATTCACTGGATTATCTATGAAAAATACCCTTCGTTAATGCAAGTTTTGGAATAAAAAAGTTGAGCCAAAAAATAAAAGATAAAAGATAAAAAATTCCAGTCCCATCTTAACATTTATTTGATTTATTATTGTTCATTTTATCATTTTGCTTTCAACATCATTGTGTTGTATATAATTATTTTTGCAATCCACAGTGCTGGTACCAACCCCGTTCAGTATAATTCAATGTCTTTCGAGGCATATAGCCAAGGAAGTAGCTGTTGCTTCTCAGTCTTTGTTCTTCAATTTTCAAATACTGGCTCTGTGATGCTATAGAATAGAATATATTTATTCTTATCACAAAAAAACTTTTGAAGTCGCTCTGCAGCCAGGTGGTAAAATGTAACGTTATATTTGACTTAGTATTGGAATATTTAAATATCTACCGGACGGCGAGTAGCCAGTCCTTTTTTCTTATTAACATGTGATTCTCGTCGAAAACCTGTAGCACCGATCACCGCTAAAAGGCAAAATTTTTACATTTAATGTGCGACGATTAATCTCCGTTGGTGAGGATCAGTATACACTGATATTGGTCAAATATTTCAATTCTTCTCTCCTATACAGAGATAGAAATTAAGAACACACTGTTAATATGTAAATTCTTTCTCGAAGCGGAGCATGTGAACAGGAGAGGAATATACAATGTATGTCGATTGCTCATCGCATAGTTCAACAATTTAATAGCGAGTAGTGAGAAGCTTTCTTTCTCCTGTGAACCATGAAACAGTCCAGTTGAATTTTTAAAATTTATCTTTTATTCAAACTTTATCTTTCCTAAAGTGCATTCAATGTGAATGGTAAGTTGCATTTAAGTCTATGCTTTTCCTTTTATGATTTTTGCTTTTATATTTTTTTTCTCCTAGTGATAAGCGCCAGATACACACATACAATATTTTTTTTATCTTGTTCTTTTTCTTTTTCTAGTTTTTCTTATACAGGTGATAAAAGGTTCACATGTATATAGTTGAAGTCTTTAAAATATGTATATTTAGTTAACTAATTAATTCAATCTAAATACCAACTTAGAATATTATATTTTTTTCATTACATTTTCTTTATCGCCTTCTGTGGTTGAAATAAGTAGTAAAATAAAATTTAGTTTCTATGTTACTTAGATATTTTTTTTATTTCTTTGATTTCCTTTGATGAATGGAAATAAATAAGATTTCCTCAATAATATCATTTTTCACATTTCTTTATTGCTTCTTTTGTTTTTTTTAATAGTAAAATACAGGATATTTTTTTTATGGACCACGTTCTTAAATGTATTGCTCAAACAATTGTAAAACGAATTACCTACTGCAGATATCCTGAATTTTACATAAAAATGTTACTATTGCTGATACAATATATCTTTCTTAGCACTTACTTAGTACCTGGACTTACTGAGTACCTGAGATTTCGTACCTGGAAGTTAGTACCTGAACTTTGTACCTGTACCTGCCAATACCGGACGAAGTAGTTTCCATCTCAGACAAGTGGAAAATTAAGGAAAGTAACAAGTAAACCAATTTAAAACAACGTGCTTCAACACACAAAACCAACATTTTTTTTTATATTTTACTGTAACTTGTAAATTTAACAACGTTGTTCATATTCCTTCCCTTCCAACATTTCCAGGTTTGTTGATAGAGAGTGGTGAGGTGAAAAAAACAAGTCGACTAATATTATTCAGGGTGGCGCCCACTTACCTTTCTTTATTAACTTTAATAACATTTCTTAACTTGATTTATTAACTCATTAAATTCATTTCGTTTTTTAACTTCATTTATTATCTCATTAACTTCAATATAACTTCAATAACTTAAATAAAGTAGGATTACCCGCGATCCGGTAAGACTACTCCCTGAATTGATATTAGTTTGGTCTCCGAATTCACACCTGAGGTGCTCTCCACATTGAGTCGCCGTTGCAATTTATCTTGCCTTATTATTTTAAATAAATAATAGGTAACAAAAACTTGTTAAATCCGCAGAAGGCAACCAAATCACAAAACTTTTGCAAATATATTTGTTTCGCAGATATGATCAATATAACAGTGCCTGTCGAATTTAATTTGTAGTAAAATCTGGTGTGTAATTCGAGCAGAAAGTTCTTTGTTGCCTTAATACACAATTAGCTCTAATTTTATTTGGATTTTATATAATTTTAAGGCTTAATCTGTTCTGACGACCAAATATTACTTGAAGAATGGCGAATGCTTGTAAAACTAAGGTGGATGCGCGCACCATAAAATTTGGTGGCTACATCCACCTTATGTAATTTTTAAGGAAGCACAATTTTGCTTATTTGACCAAAATAATAATGTATACTATAAAGTATGTACTTAAAAGTGTAAAGAATATGCTTCTATATTGCTTAATGGTCATCATAGAAAGGTGTATAAACCAGTTAAAAAACTGTTATATAGAGGTCTTCTAATTATGTTCAAGATCGCTTTTTACACAATATAATAGAACTAACTAGTAATATAAGCAAATTGGTATTCCAGAGTTGTCTAATAAAACAAAAAAGCTTTCCGTGAAACCGATATAAACCAGTAACATAACATTTTGGTAATTAAACGGTAACCAACATGTTACTTGGGTCTGAAGCATGATTCTGTACTGGATAAATCATTGCTAGGTCGCACAAATACATCAATCTCAGTGAATAAAACGTTAAATATGTGATAACTTTGTTGCTTCAACTTCGTTTAGTATAACTATGTACATTTTACTAACCAAGGCAATATCAAAATTCAGGGTGACATTTTTTAAAATTAATTTTTCAAATAAAATAGGAAACAATCAAATCTAATGAATTAATTGATTTTAAAAATTTTTTATTGATACGCTACTGCATTCAACTATCTGCAGACGTTCAAGGAACGATGTCAAAGACGAGAACCAGCCGAACGGAATGTTGTATCCAGATTCCTGTTATCCTGTTCATTCCAGGTCGCTTTTTCATCTGCACCCTCGAAATGCTAATGTCCACATTATTCAATGTCTACGGTAGAAAAAGTGTATATTTAAAGCAATGCTTTAATTTCAGTAATCTTGATAAAATGGTAATATATATATATAAGTGACAACAAAATTTATAGATCTGTTAACGAATCCAATTTTAAAATTAAAAAGTATTTGATCAGTTCCATGGGGTATTAATAATTCTTCATTATTCTACTCATTATCGGAAGCTTCAATAGAATAAAAAAATCATCATGTATGCGTGAGGGTATAAATGTCTTCACCACCATGTTGTTATGTTACAATAAAAGTAGATTGTTAGGAAGAGTTGACTATACCTAGGTAAAGTATACTTTCACTGTCTGGAGGTAGTAAAAGTAGACTTTTACGGTCTTATTAATAAACCCGGAGTAACCTAAGACTAACTTTATTCTATGCTTAAACCATTTGTTTGACAGATACGCTATTATTAAGCGCATATTAGACAAGGAATAGGCTACTCCGAGGTTATTCTGGGACTAACTTTGGTAGTAATTTTAATCTAAGGATATGGGTAGTTTAAGCTCGGAGTAACCTTGTGGTATAAATGTTGTTATATCCTAATTCGAAATTTAGTTTGTCGTTTTTGTTTTATCAGTTCGTATTATTATTCAGTTTATTATTATTAATTATGTATATTTATTGAGTTTGATCGACCGGGGGTCGGGACGCAAAAGATCTGACCGTTACGTACCGTTATGTTACGCTGCTTCGTTATGTGCCTTGCTTGCGTGCGTGTGCTCTCTCCTGAGTCTCTCTCTCACTCGTTTACGATGCAGCGATTCATATGCTTCGGCCAGGAATCGAACCCGGGCCGCCCGCGTGGCAGGTGAGCATTCTACCACTGAACCACCGATGCTACATTGCTATGCAAAGCTGGTATTCGCAGTGCTGGTGATCTACTTGAATTTGTTCGGATGAATTTTCACTATTATTTCCATAATTTTTTTTGCGCGATTGATCTTTTTTGTATATTTACAGCATCGGTTGTCAGGACGGTAGGTTGTGTTTACTGGTTTCTAGGTTTAACACGTCGGTAAGTGACTTAATTACCGTTCAGACGTCGAAAAGTAATAAATAGCATAAAAACAATTTCACCAAAATGCAATAGTATATTATGCAATATACCACCCATCTATAACGTCAGATGTCTTACATAATTTTTGCTTAAAAGGAACTAAAGTTCCTACCGTGTGTCCCGCGACACGTTCTACCTTTTTTTCTATTACTCAGGCTTCTTGCTTTAAACTATTTTGTTTTAAGAGCAATAATTGTATTATTAATATTATAACAATTTATGATTTGATTTTTTATCTTTTATTCACCTACATGTATTACCTAAATTTGAAAGTAATACTATAACAATATTGGAACAAAATTAACAGAAATAGAGATGTTCCGCAAATTTAAGTGATATGTATAAATGAATTACTTGAGGGCAAAATAAACTTCATTGGAAAGAATAATATGCCTCACATATAGCTAAAATCACCGGAGATATGAATTGAAGTATTTTGTTTGAATATGAGTTAGGATATGAACACAAAATAACGGATATTGTATGATATTTTTAGACCTTCCGAAAATGTGAGCAATATAAATGAGTTAACAAAGGCTAAAATAAACTTCATTGGAAATAATATTATGGCCCACATTTTATTTCAAAATTATTGTAATAAAATTCCTAGAAGCTGCTTCGTAGCAACATAATCTTAATAACTCTTTCTTTATAATCTTTTCCATATTTTTTTCTAATATTTATTAAGGTCCCAGTCTTCTAAAATTTCAGGTAATTGAGTTACTACAGTCGAACAACGGTAATGCTACATTCCTTCTCTGCCCATAATTCACAAAACTGCCTCCTCACACTGGTCTTGAACATTACCGTGTTTTCTAGAACTAATTTCTTCACTTTCATTTCTACATTTGCATTGTCTGGACATTTTTTTGCCACTTAATCAATAGAAAAAACTTTACTCAACTCGACCTTCTCTGTAAATGACGAGGATGGAAATGACGAATTAACAGAATTTAAAGGAAATCGCTAGGAAATTTTGATATTCCAGACAAATTTTTTTAAATTTCACGCCAAGAAAATGATATTTTTTTACACTTCAATAGAATTTCATTTGGCTATTCCCATCGCAGTCAGAAGCTGTCAAAACCGATCAGAGAATAACTGGTCATAGCTAACAGCTAGTTTACTTTCGCGTGATTTCTATCAGTGATTGCAATGGTCGACTATAGTATAGTACATTCAATAGCCTACTTGGTGTGCGTCATCGTTTGTAGCGTATATCCGGGTTTTGGGTATGTCGTTTATTTTATTTGCTACTTTGACATGTATTATTTGAAAAAATATAACAATAAGATTAATATTCATTCATAAATAATATTTGACAGTGAACAACAAAGTACAGACCTGACAAATACTGTCAGTGTAACAGTAGAAAAAGTCGTAAGACACATTGCCGCTACGAAAGGTATCTACGTCTGCATCCTATTTTGAATGTTATAATTTTTCCCTATTGAAAGGTCGCGCTTGCGCGTAATTTAAACATCAACTAATCAATTATTTCAAGTCAAAGATTAGGGTTAACGTTTGTAATACATTTAAACGGCTCATTATTGTGATATATTGATTAGGATTAATCACAGAGCTGCCTTTTTTCCATTTCTTCCAACGTAATCTGTTAGAAGGACATTAAAAATCGATGTCGCACACCAAAAAGGTTATATGAACTGCTGTGTTTATATCGTGTATGAACTCTAGTACCTACTTTTAAATATTAAATGCGCCAATTTTTTCTCGACGCCACTGTGTTCGACTACAACGTTCGACCTTGCTCTTGTGGCCCTAGTTGAATTCCATAGCAACCTTAACAAGATAACTCCAGTCTTAGATTTGCACGTATAAACGAAAATCTATTGCGTTTGTTTTCTTTTTTCCTTCCTCAAAAATGAAGTTGGTTTATTTTACTGTTATTTTCACACACATTCAGAAATATTTTTTCTTTGTGAACATAGTAAATTCAGGAAATCACACAAAAAGGGAGTTGTTGATTACGTTTTTGAACGTTGTGACTAAAATCTGTGAAAAAAGGGCATGTCCACCAACTGACATGTTGACACTAATGACAAGTTTGAGAAAGCAGATTTAAGTTGAACATAGTGTAGTCGGATAGTCGGGACAATCCAATAATAAATATAAAGGCACTATTCGTATTAACTTTTATGTTTGACATACTATCAAAGCATAGACGTTCAGCCACCTTCAAGCGCTTTCACAGAGCGCTGCTGCTAGCGCTAATTTGGCGCTAGCGTGGCTGAACGCGCCCAATGTTTATCATTTATAATTTGACAGATGCCAAAATCAATATTAAAATGAGGTTAGATTATTGACTTCCATAAATGTCTTGATGACAACTAGCTAAAGGATGAAGTTGTACTATATACCTAGTTACACTTTAAACTGATATATTATATAATTTTCACAATGTTAGAACAACTACTCGTTAATGTTGGAGATACTCGTTCTCCAACAATTACGTTTACATCATAAACTACCTTCTGGTAACAAAAATTGGTGAATACTAGCGATATTTTAATTTTTGACTGAAATTCATAACAACCAATATTTATTGACCATACAAACATTATTCTTATGAATGATATTTTTCCTGCCTTCCCATACCACATTAAACAAATATAATATGTATTGCTCATGTGCGTCACAGGAGTCAAGATCCTGCGAAATACATTCACCTGGAACTGCAGAAAATCGGACACATACGTCCCAGTCCACAGAAGGTTACTAACCCTTACCTTGTCCGGGCCGCCATAGCTCGTTTATAGGGAAACAACAGCTACGTTCACTTCATTCGACCCAGAATCCCTCCTGCTGCGGTGCATTACCCGGAAACACGACATGGCCGCTTCAGTTTGCAGAATAACGAGGATGCATGATCCTGAGTGGATTGTGGAAAAGGATCGTTAATTTAAGGGCACCATGTGTGATTACGCTATATCAAATTTTTCTTTAAATATAGCTATTGAAGGATATGTTTAACATAATATGTGTATGTTACATAAACAGTTTTGTATTATGTCATAATTAATTTGTGTTTTTGTATGAAATGTATAACCAAAATTTAAAGTCATATTCAGATTGATCATATTTATTCATTATTAACCACAAATAGATTATTCCAACTTTATTTTAGAGTATGTACAGGGTTGACAAATAATTTAAGTGGCTCGTGAACCACGCAGCTTAGACCCTTTCAGTAAAAATTGCTGGAAATTATTTTCAAGTCTGTAAAATGTCCGCTTGGGGCAAATTACTGAAATATACTGGTTCAGGGTATACTAAAAATTCATGTAAACAAATCTTACGTCTGTAAGCATTAATTTTGTAGCAGAAAAGTGGTGAATGGTGGTCAAACATTGACTCCGAAAATATGCAATATTTCAAGAGCGCCTTACTGCAAAAAATCGAACTAAGTTTTATTTAAGAGTGGTTTTTTTGCTCTATTATAAATGCTAGAAGCGAACTATTTGTACACGGAAAAAAAAGAATCGTTGTATCAAGTAAAATTTATTTGGATCAATTAAATTAAAGTGTCATATTTGCACGACAAAATATTATTTTGGAGTAATTAAAATAATTTCTTGGTTTCAATGCAGGTTAAAGTATTGATGCAACTAACTGTTTGTTGACTGAACCAAATATTTAGTCAACTGGACCATTTTCATAAATTATTTTGATAAAATTATTGCTTCAACATAGTGAATATTTTGTTGAATTGAGACTGAAAAATGATCAAATCAATTGAGAAAAATAATGATTTAGTCAATTTTTTGTTGAACAAATTATAATAAATGATCTAATGAACAAACGTTATCATCATATCAATTTTTTTTTGCTTGGCTCGAAACAAATTTTGGATTCACGCGAAGAATTATGTTGTTAAATTGAATAACAAAATTACTATATCAACGAAATTCATAAGCAAATCAAGAAAATTAATTGCTTGCGTTAATTTTGAGAATTTATCCGATAATTTAAATATTTTAGTTGAAAAGTATAATATGTTGATTGCACTTGAAATGCAATCAGTTTGATGAACTGATTGCTAATTTTAATATAAAAATTAAGTTGACATAACATACTTAGTGCTATAAAAAAGAAAAGTTAAATATACTTCATAGCATTTTATTTAAAAAGAAAAAACAATAACAAAATAAAATATTAATTTTCTAAAACATAAAATCAAACTTCCACTAACTGCATTTCTTTTCAACCGCAATAACTTTTCCATAAATTGGAACCAATCCATTTGCAAAGCATAGCAAAAGTACCGTAACTTTGTAAAAAAGAAATTAGGTACTTACTGTTTAAAACCGGGTTTAATCTCAGTTTAAATTCATGTTTCGTTTAGAATGTGATGTATGCGATTTTTTTGGAAAAACGAGATAATATAATAATTGTAAATAGAATACATAATTATATTTACCTGAATAATCCGCTAATCCAGAACAATTTCCAGCAGGTTATCACTCACCTAACGATCTAACTCCTATCTTAAAACAATATAAAATGAAGAATGAAGTGAAAACGTTGTGATAGATAGAAACAGGACAATCTACTAAGCAAGAACATTTTGAATGAATCAGATAATCAGTCGATACAAATATGAAATTATTCCGATTGAACTATTGCATCTATTGAAACAAACAAGAATAAATAGTTCAAATTGACTGTTGAAATTGGTTACTTCAGTGATTTTAAGTTCCAAACCAATTCATTTCTTGTTTTAAACAATATAGTGTACATGCTTGATTGAAATGCAAATATTAAGGTTTAATTAATATTATTATTCGCTTAAAAGGAGTTGAAAAATGCTTCATTTAAAAAAATTTATTTTGAACCGAGCGAATTCACTTGTTTGAGTCAACCAAATATTATATTTGAGTTAATAATATTATTCGCTAAAAATATATTTCATTTAACAAGTGTATGTTTGAATCAAGCGTGTTTATTTGTTTGATTTTGATTTTGAGATAATATTATAATAATTTGATGTAAATTAGGAAATACTTGACTTGATAAGTCCATTTTTGGTTCAAGAAATTTCTAGGATTAGTTCGACAATTCCATTTTGTTTCGGCAATTTTAATATTTCCTTGGACGAATACATTCAGTATTTTATATGAATGAAATTTAATCGAGTTAATCAAATAAAAGTGACTAAATAAATTTAGTTGATATAACAAATATTTTTTTTCCGTGTAGTTATTACCACGCCATTTTTCAAAATATAAATTTTATAGTTTCTCTGAAAGAATTTGAATATAAAAATATGCACATGATACTATAGTTATACCATTGTTATACAGAGTTCGGCAAAAGTCCGGGACCGGACAAATATCGAAGAAAATATAAATTTTTTGAAAAATTCACTTTCACTGCAACTTAATCTGTAATTTGAAAATATTTTAAAATATACAGGGTATTCCAGTTTTGCGAAGCGAACTAATTTTTTTTTCATTGAATCTGGCTATTCTTAAGAAAATATATACTCGATTTGAAATTGGTTGATAGTAATAAATAATTTTTAGCAGCCGATTCCATAGGCGCACCTACCTGACGTGCCGGTT
>CAJUYG010001597.1:0-23117 GCA_910591675.1 Galerucella calmariensis | reverse complement strand
CTTAATTAGGGTTTATTACTCCTCGTACCTTTTGTACATACTATAGTCCAGTTTGACGAAGCTCCACTTTTAGTAACATTAAAATTTTTCAGTTTTTAATTTTAAAAGGAAGAAAAATTGATTAATTGAAATATCAAAAAATATTTGATCGTATTTCTAAATTCACCAAGATAGGAACTCCGAAAGTGAATTAAGAATTTCACTTTTTCGGATGGGTAACAGATCTTAGAAACGAACCGAACCCCAACACCATTATGACTATCCTACTGACTGCGCCACTCAACAAAAATTCGTTTTTAATAAACCTTATTTTTGAATGCAATCAACAATTAGGATTCCATAACTGTATTAGCTTATAACCATTGATTAAATAGTATATTAAGTATCAAGAACGGTAAGGGTTGTTTACCGGTGGACAGCAATTTTGCTGGAGACCGGTATTACCCTCAAAATGCTTCGAAATGCTTATACCATTTTTTGCGCGATCTATTTTCTATGAGGATTTAAATTTAATGAAAATATTTAACTTAGACTTATTACTCGAATTTTAGAAACTGTCGATATAGAATTATGAACATGTATATTTACACATTGTTTATTTTCTATTAATAATATAAATTTTTAGTTTGCTTACCCATAAAATGATATACCTATTGTAAACATGACTTATATTCTATTTTTGCAAAGTAGGTATACAACTATCTTGAAAATATAATTGAACTAATGAGTATTATATATATTGGCTTGACATACCCGGGGGGTTGAGCAACTTTTAAGGGTAGATCAATTTCATTTTCTCCCTTATATATTTTCGGCAATCTGCCGCCATTTTTGCCTGTCCTTTGCTTTATTCTGTCCTTATTCCTATGCTATTGAGGTCTTGGGTCTCCTGTCTTTCGTTCATCACAAGGTTTCCATTCAATCATTGCATATTTTGTTGATCCTGTACCTGTTTTTCAAATGTCCCAACCATTTTATTATCTGCTCTTCAATTTCTTTTACTACAACATTTTCTATTTTAAGTGTTAATTCTAGGTATTGTTATTCCCAAGTATTCTATTTCATCCTACTCTTGAAATGTATAATCTCCAATATTAATGTGTCTGTACCTACTCACACTTTATTTTGAATCTTAACAGCTTGGTTTTTTCTGCATTCATTTTAAGACCAATTTTTTTCCTTCCTTCACTATTTCTTGTAGAATTTCTTCCATAATTTTTCTATTTTTTGTTACTAAAGCAGTATTCAAATTATATTCAGTTTTTTTTATTCCTTTGTGGGTTTTCATCTCCGCTACTGTTTTTGCCAGTATCATTTTTAATCAATAAATAGCATTTCAAAATCAATATTGTATTGGCTGCCCTTTTCTATGATCTGTTTTAGTTGGATGAGTATTACATTTCAATAATACGACATGTCAACATCTGTGAAATCCTTGAAAATAAATAAATTAGCTTTGACATTGTTTATGTTGGCACCAGATAATACGTCTGTTCACTCTTCTAGTATGTTCATTGTTCGAAGTTTTATCCACTGATTTAACGCATATTTTCTAATACACTAGAATATGCTTCGTTAATAGTAACATTTATTTTATCTGATAAACAAATTTAATGATGAATATAAATATTTGTATTGATAGTAATTTTGTATGAATCAAATATTATTTTATACTGTATTTGAAAATCAAGAGAGAGTAAATTCCCAGAAATGTTTTGCAGTTATCAGTGTTAAAGGCAGTAAACCATAGACGTGCGTTTTCAAAATTAAATTAATATGGAAATAGAAATATTTAATTTGTTTTAGTTATTTATACCTAGATTACCAATTTTAGATAGATAAACATAATTCGTAAGTAGTAATTTAATTTGGGTAAAATGAAGAAAAAGTCAATATTATTTTAGGCATTTTGTTTTAGGCATATGTTTATTTACAAAATATGTATATAATATGTACAGATAATTACAATTATTTATAAATTAATATGAGGAGCTAAAAAAACAATTGAGTAGGTATATGAGAAAAAAAAAACCAACCGCAAGGATAAAATTTGACGAGCAACATGCAAAAAATACGACAATATTAAATCTTAAAAAATAAAAATCTAAAAATAAAATTAAAGTACATAAATTAATAATTTTAAAGTTATGGTTCCTCGCACTTTGTGTCAGAAGATTCACCATCTGATTCTAGAGAAATTACAATGGGCTCTATAGTAATATCAATTATGTTATCTAGCTCCCACATTTTTTTTTCTATTTCTGTAACGTGTCTAATACATTTTTGCCAATTTTCACTTGTTACTTCAGATATTGCCTTATTGAAGAGATTTTTAACATCTGATAATTTAAAAGTAGTGTTATTTCTGGCAACATAACCTTTAGCTTGAGCCCATATCAATTCTATCGGATTCAGCTCACAATGGTAGGGTGGTAAACGAAGGATTTCAATTTCTTGTTTTTTGGCTATCTCCTCAATATTATATTTTTTATAATTTTGCTTATGTTTTTTAGCAATAGTTAACAATTCTGCCCTCAGCATTGTATTGTCAAAGGCTAAATTTTTAGAAGATAACCATTTTGCAATTTCATCCTTTTTCCATTTAGTGGTTGGTAAAGGTTCAAGTAATCTGGAGTGGTAACTTGCATTGTCCATTACAATAACCGATCCTTTTGGTATGAATTGAATCATCTGTTCAAAATATTCCTCAAACACGTCTCCATTCATTTCTTCATGATAATCAACGGTTTTTTTTATTCAAATAAGAGTAAACCATTCTCAAGAAAATCGTTTCTACTGCCTATATGACAAATAATTAATCTTTTACCTTTTCCTATAGGTTCCTTAAAACCAGTAGTATATCCTTCTAGAAAAGCTTGATGGGATGATTTTATATTTTTGTCTTTCCAAACTCTTCCTACACAATGTCCTTCATTAACCCATGTTTCATCTAAATAATAAATGTTTTTATTTTGAGCTTTAACTTGTTGTATTCTTCTGAGGTACTGTCTTCTCCAACATACAATTTCTTCAGAATCAATTAGCATTGAGTGTCTGCCCATTTTTTCAAAATTAAAGTTTAACTCATGTAACATTTTCCATAGTTTATCCCGGCTTATTGTGGGTAAATCAACATCATTCGTAATGGCTTGCAAAACTTTATCTAAAGTTGGTATTTGCTTGTTTATAAAAAATGAGTGAACAAGCTTACGAATAGCATTTTTAAAAAACTCGTCCACGTTGACTTTTAATAGTTTTGGTCTACCTGGTTTCGGCTTTGGTGAGGTTACTCCACCTGATTTTTCCTCCTTTAGAACTCTAAATATTGTAGATTTTCCATATCCCATTGCCTTAGATGTTGTTTCAACTACACTGTCAATAGTGTTTGAGGGATTTTGATGTTTAAAATAGTGGTACACATTCACTACAGCACTCTTTTCATTGAGCGATAAATGGTTTAGTTTTAATTTTTTCACTGGCGTATACTCACAAACTGCTTCCATTTTTAGTCACTACTATTTGTCACGTTTATCGAAAATCAAATAACTGCATTTCTAGAAACTTAAGCACTATTTAAGTCAAAATATCTGTCATTAGAAGCTGTTGCCATTCGGAGGTCGTTAAATAACAATTATCCCTTTCTAATCTGGTTACGCCTATGACGCACGTTAATCCTCTTAGGCCTACTGTAGTAACAATGAAAGATCATAAAATAATGTGATAGTCCAAGAAATTTAATAAATTTTGTATTGAAATTAACAAAAACAATTCAGAATGCATTACAAATATTGAAGTTTTACCGCACGTACTGTACTATAGTTTTGCATACCGAATTAGTTTTTATTCTGGGAATTTACTCTCTCTTGATTTTCAAATACAGTATAAGTGTAATCGTTTGACGTGTCGCTTCTCAATAAAAAGGTTATTAATAAACACTAATTTTCCCATCCTACCAATCAAAATATCCCGCAATCCGAAAATTGCATTAAACATCTCAGTATAATTTGCATGATGCAAACCTTGAACTAGCGCATCGTCCTTTGCTTGGAATACGCGCGAACGGAACATGAATGCGGAAACTCTGCTTTTCATTTGGTACGTAGCTGGTGTTTCCCTGTGGACGGTGCTTTTTAGCGTATACAAATGTACTAGTGAAAGAGAGAGATGGGTATGGGGGTTGAATCGAGGGATGAAGCAGGTGAACGACCGGAATCGACCCAGACCGATGCTGATGTCAGGCGGGGAAATCTATTTTTACTGCATCCAGCCGCAGGGTTGACGAGGTTATTAAAAAATCTAGTAGGTGAAGAAAATTGCAACAACCTTCAGAATTAACGTAATAAATAGACTCGTTTTACTTAAGAAGAAGCCACATGAACGCGTTAATTTTTTAAGGAATTTGAATTCCATGTTCAGCTTCGCACTCCATAAAAATTGCAACGTTTTCAATAATCTGTCGGCCTTGACTCTGCATCATTTTTCTTTAACACCAACAATTGTTTTAGGAGGAATGGTTTTAGATCAAATAAGACACACAACACTCACAGATAAAGTGGTTAAACGTCCTAAAATATTCAAAAATCAAAAATATTCTACAGTAAATGATTGCTTCAAACACAACCTCAAATATCAATAATACAATGACACATCGTTTGTAATGCCAATGGCATGAAACTGTCGTTACGTTACGAGGCGACATAGATAAACAAGTCCGATTTTTGTTTCTGCGCAAGACAGTTGGCAAACTTCACGTGGTTTCTTCTTATGTGAAACAGAGTCTACTACGCTTGAAAAAAAATTACAGCATGCAGTATGGAGTTCACGTATTTATGTGATGATGATGAACTGCGTTATCATTGCTTCTCATTTCAAAAAGTTGAATATTATAGATATTGATAGAAAACGCAATATTTATGGTTTTATATTATTTTGAATCCTTAAATTTCAGTAACGAATGATGGATGACAACCTGCGATGATGCAAATAACTAATAATGCGCCTTTCAAAGTTATTACCAGATGAGTGATTTATAATTCGAATTATAATCCGATTATTGATGTCACTCATAACCTGATAATCCTATTATTGAAAATATGCGATTCTGACCATCACTAGATTTTAGTGTTTACAACCGCCATTCCATACCAAAAAAAAAGAGATAGATTGAATTATAAGCGTAACTAACTCGCGCATCGAGTCGCGCTAACTATAAAAATGTTTTACATAAGAAAATGGAATAATAGTACAGGATGTCTCATTATATTCTGTCTGTTTTCAAGAGCTTATGTCTTTTTTTTTGGAACTTTAGTTCTTTACGTCAGGTTATGTTTGAGCGACCGGGGGTCGCGACGCAAAAGATCTGACCGTTACGTTACGTTATGTTACGTTGCTTCGTAATGTGCCTTGCTTGCGTGCTTGTGCTCTCTCCTTAGTCTCTCTCTCGTTTACGAAGCAGCGATTCATATGCTCCGGCCGGGATTCGAACCCGGGCCGCCCGCGTGGAAGGCGAGCATTCTACCACTGAACCACCGACGCTATATTAAGATTCTATGCAATGCTGGTATTCGCAGTGCTGGTGATCTACTTGAATTTGTTCGGATAAATTCTTACTATTATTTCCATATTTTTGTTTGCGCGATTAAGGGGTCTAGCACATTTACTTTTCGAAATACAGGGTATTGAAATTTTGAAAACTTGAATGTTTTAATTCGATAACTTTAAAATGGATGGATAAATTGATTTGACATTTGGCAGGTTGTTTTTAAATGTAAAAGGGCATATTTTGATAGAAATAGTAGTGTGTGGACAAAGTTTGAATCGTTCAAGTGCGATATGGACAATCCACACGAGTCGAACAGCATATTTTTTCTACGACCCACTTAAGAAAAAATCTAGAAAATAAAAATTCCTATAAACTGTAATATAACTTCAAATTGAAAATTTAACAATTCAATTTTATGTTTCCACTAATTTTTTTGTGGTAAACGTACAGTTCTTGAATGTCCAATTTGTATAATGCTACGGTTTCCTTTTTTAAATATACGATGCTGTTATAAGTAGATGTTGCCAGTCGGACTCCCTCATGAAGGGTACCGTACCATTATCTGTAATAATGAATATTCTGCTAATAATTTCAAATGTCTACCTGTTAATACCGAATGATTGGCTAGAATAATGTATTGCTATTGGTTAAAACCACCAAAATGTCAGATTTTGACCAGTGAAAAAAATAATCTTCAATATAATTATGTGTCATGTGACATTATCATTATCCACACCTATTATTCACTGGTGAATAATGTACCTCATTATATTTGAAGAAGCATGCGTAAAATGTTGAAATTATCAAAAAATGGTCGTGGACAAAATAGTTTAAAATATTATAAGTTACATAACACTTCAACATATCGCCTTTAATGTCGATAAATATTATAAAATATCCTAGTATATTATTAACTTTCAAGTCATTAACACTTTCACTGCTGAATTCTTAAAAATAAAACGTGCCACCAGTGCGCAATTATTTAGCGCTTGCGAATAAATCCGTCTGGAGCAGCACGTGCACGAAAATAGTATATTACATAACGTGTGCGGAAAGTGACATTTTTCACACGAGTGGGAAATATTGTAGCATGAGGCGAGTGCGACACTCACACGACTGTGAAAAATCACTTTCGCCCGAGTAATGTACAGTATTTTTTCCACGATCACGTGATAATTTCACCAAATAATGTGTAATCAACATCTGACATATTAATACACAAAATGTTACAATTAAAGTCAAGATAATTGTTTTCAAAATTAACAATAACTATCAATAGTGACAAAAATTCAAGTAGTTTAACTATATAATATAGGTAGGTTATTACAATTATTAATTGGTTGGATAATTATAGAAATTGAAAGTGAAATTATTATTGTTCATCATACTTCATACATATTTATGAATACCTTTCAAGATGATTACATTTTCCAATTATTATAACAGGTGATTTGGATTAGTTGATACAACATCGGGCTTTTGACGAAGAGTACGCGGGTTCGATCCTCGACCTCGCCCTAAATTTTTTTTAATCAAGAAAATGACAAAAATTTCACTTTTCAAATAGATTGCTTCAAATTTAGATATTACATAGGTGAATCTAATAAAAACTTATATATTTGACAGCTTGCCAGTGGCCAATCTTAATAAAAATTCATTTCACAGCTTTTTTGTGCGCAAAGCGTCACTTTTCCCACGAGCGCAGAAGCTTGTGGCTCGAGCCGTAAGGCGAGTGCCGCAAATCTAGCGAGTCTGAAAAGTGATTTGCGTACAAGTTGCACACAATATTTCTTCTACAACCACATCTATTAATGAAAGAAATACAGTCATTTATATAGTTTGTATTGAATTTGTATTGAAACCTCAGGTAAAAAATTTTCGGTTGCAGTTCTAGCCTTTTCAATAATATATGGAGGAGTATTTTCAATGTCCGAATTGGACAACTCAAGAAATAAGTTATTTTGATCTTGGTTCATAATTCCTTAAATTGTTTTTATAATTAATTAAAATTGATAATGAAATAAATAGTTTACTTAGGTACTTTTGGTTTTAATTTGAAAATTGTACACAAATAAGAAATGCACTATTAGGTTGAATTGTCAAAATAAGTTGACAGGTCATAGGTAGCTTTGTTTGACATTTCGGTGCGGAAAAGTGCCATAGCGTATACATTTCCCATTACTCTTCCTACGGCTATCAAAAGAATTAGGAAAGGCCTGCTTTGCACATAAAAATTTGTGTAGAAAAGCGTGTTTTGCATAGTGGTTGTAGGAAAACCATATTTTCATACACGGTAATTCGTCACCAAACTGCTCCAAACGTTTATATCCGTAAACGCTATAAAAACTTAGAAATCGAAATATAACATTTATTATACTTATAACTTGTAAATATAATAGTTATTTATGTAACTAGTGTGTAAAGTAGCCTTTTTTTTGACGAATAATGCGACAATCACATGAGTCGAAAAAAAGGTCTTTACACACGAATTGCATACAATATTTTTTCTACTAGCGAATATTTAATTGAAATACAAAAGTTTAATAGTAATTTTCTTTACGCACTAGTGCGTAAAGTAAGTTAAATTTTTCTTTAGAGTCTTTTTATAATAATCTAAAATAACAACATAGTTTTCTAAAAAAATTCAATTCCTGAATATAAAATACAATTGCTTACTCTAGGTATAGTCGGAAGATCTCAATTTAAATTTTAAATGTCAGATTCAATTCACAAAGAAATGTCAGTCACTCACCGCCAACTTATACCTATTTACAGTATTATTTCCAGTACTTAATAATTATTTAACAATAATTGTTAAATAATTATTAGGTTATTTTACCGAATTCTATAGGTTTCTATCTCCAATTTATGAAAAAAACTTTGATTTAATATCCGTATATTATACCTATATTTTTATAAGACTGGATATCTATAACTACATACATATTGGAATTTTTTCTTTACGCACTAGTGCGTAAAGTAAAACTCTTTACGCACTAGTGCGTAAAATAAAGTTTTACGCACTCGAAAATGTGTCTAAAGTACGTACTTTACACACGGTAGTAGAAAAAAGCATTTATCAGAAAGCTAAAAAAATTTTACAGTGTGGTACCGCTTGAGGCAGGGTACTATGCATAATGGAACATAACACCTAAATCTGGTGACGGGTCCCCATCAGTGTTATGTTATCTATGGTCCCCAGTGCTCAAGACGTGTGAAATGAAGTCACGTGATTTGGTCTTTATTGGCCGAATAGTTGTCTGATATTTGTTGTAAGCGTCATACGATAACGGAAATAATCGATTTCAGCACATAACATAAAAATAAATGCTTGCGTACCTATATAAACGTCTCACGCACTGAGGGCACGAAAAAAATTTGCAAATATATCAGGCTTGGGCAGCGAAAGGGTTAAAAATGAAAGTATTCAAAATCAATCATACATTAAGCGTTTTCGATTATTTACTTTTGGCTGCTAGTAGCAGCTCGTAGTGACTAAATTCCGTTCGTTTATTATTGGGCGTGACGCCCAGTCTTACCTTCCCCTTGCCCCTCAAGTACATTCCAAAAACTATGAGCTTCAAGGCACGGACATTAAATATTTGACGTTTGTCCGATTTGACGTTTATTTAAAGGTTAAGATTGTGCCGATTACGATTTAATACGATTTAAACCTCACTAAAAATATCTAAATCTGCAAAATTTTATCATCAAAAACATTATAATTGAAAACTGTTCTCCTAACAACACAGGAAATTCATTGGCGTTGACACATATCAGGTGGTTTTGAGGATCCTAAAAAATCGTGTTCGATTTGCTCAAAAGTCGTGACGACTGAGGCGTCACGCACAAGTGCTTGAAGCCCAAATAAACGAAAGCAGTAATTGGTTAGGGTGAATCTGACTTGTGTTTGTCAAATTCAACGCATAAGCGTCAAAAATAAGATTTGCTAAAAGCTAATGACTATTGGCGCCTAACAATATTTAAGTGAACCTTTAAAATTTCGTCACCATGCATAATTCTTTGTAGTTCTATTGCAAAAATTGAGGTAGTAGATATTTTTGACCACTTCATAATTTGGAGTTTAAGAACAAAACATTCTACAAGTTTCCATCTGACATTAATTAATGGGAACAGTGGTACAGAAGTTTTAAGTTTCCTAATATATCCAAAGATCAAAGATTCTGTGAGGATCATTTTGATGATGATAATGCATTTACAAGTTCATTACGCCAAAGGTTTATTAAATTTGCTCTACAAAACCAAAAGTATTTGAACATAATAATAATAATATCCAAGCTTTTGAAAATACCGTATTGCCTGTGAAAAAAATGATGATGGTCTCAAAGAGACTTAATTTGAACATGTACCTAAAAAACAATGTTTGAAACTTAGTATTTTAAGTAAAACATATGAAACTATGATTAGTAGTTTATCTCCCAAAAAGAGGATCAAATAACTTATGTATTTTTTCCCTCATTATTGCTTGTTGGTAGTCTAAGGTGCACCTAGTATTTCGCTGTAGGCTGTATGGGCACTACGACGGTGTTTACCCAGTGGTCACCCATCCAAGTACTGACCGCGACAGACATTTCATCGCATCAGAGGCGTTCCACTACAGTGCTAGTGTTGTTTGAAGACAAAGTTTTGTTTCCAATTTCAAACTTTAAACTGATACTATTTTAAAATTCATCAATTAACTTAAGATCTTTCTGGTAGAGCCTTGTCGAAACTCTATGTTTAAACAAATTTGTATTGCAGAGAAATTGTTTTTAATATCTAAATTTCTCAATATTAGCATGTTTCTTAAGTATAAACAGTTGAAATAAATACTAATTATTGCATTATGATAAGAATATGAAGGTAATAATATTAGTCAATGTGCATTTATATTATTGAATTCAAATATTTTGTTATTTATTCGAAATAACAATTTCTTATCATCATAGTAATCAACAAATATTTTTATTTTTACTGACATCTCGAAAGGTCTATGTAAATTTTATTTTCATTGAAATATTGATAAAAACGAAAAAACCTTCACTTAAAATATAATCTTTCATGATGAATAAAACAATTTTATAAGTTTTAATATTATATACATATTTATACAGGGTTAATTTAGACTTTAGAGTATGAAAAATTCTGAAGAACTCTGCACAAACGGAAGAAGAATATTTTAACACCTTTGTCTCAAAGTATATCGTCTTAGCTTTTGCCGACAATAATGTGAATACGACTATTTACGAACTTCTTAAAATAATTTTACCCGAAATGCAGCCTAACAACAGTCAAGTGAAAAAGCAAGGGTGGGCAAATGAGTTCTGTATCAGGTGTATAATGGCTGCATTGAATTCATTTGACAATATTAAATATTCCGTTTTGGCATGCGTTTCCAAAGAGCATTCTATACGAGTATTATAAGTTATCATTAATTTTTTCGCACAAAACACTACACGTTTAACATCTCTCTTATTTATTACTCTATAGTACTGGTCTTGGTTCTTGCTTTGCTCATCACTATAAGTAATGTTTGAAAACATTCTGTAATTTCCAATTTGAAATAAAATATTGATCATCGT
The DNA here is from genome assembly GCA_910591675.1 of Galerucella calmariensis. Classification (NCBI taxonomy): domain Eukaryota; kingdom Metazoa; phylum Arthropoda; class Insecta; order Coleoptera; family Chrysomelidae; genus Galerucella; species Galerucella calmariensis. Next base: position 11,993 of record CAJUYG010001597.1, on the reverse strand, counting down.
TTTTTTGACATATTATTATGATATAAATGGGGCTGTAGAAAAAGTATAGTGTTTCACTCGTCGATAACATTTTTTGAAGGTGAACACTGTTTTATCGTTTCAAAACATGTTACCATCGTTATTTTCTACTGAAATAGTTACGATCTTCAGTAAATCTACTCAAATCACAAATCAAAATGAAAAATGGATCAAACAAAATGTCCACAAAAGTAATTGCTTTACTGCCCTACCTTGTATAATACACGCAACGTACAAAAACACAACTGTAGAAAATTGGCATTGATTCCCACAATAAAACAGAAATATTACAATATGTGGTTGAAAATAGGTAAGTAAGTGAAACATAAATGAAAAGAAAATTTAAAAATAACTTTGGCAAAATTGAATAGATATAATCCTCCCACAGTGAGCGCATTAGTGGGGACGTATTCAAAACTTCACTTCAAATTCATTACCACTTCAAGAGTAGGTAGAAAATACCTCATTAATGAAGACTTGTGAAGTGTGATGAACGTAAGCATGAACTCAAAACATCGACAGAAGGTAAAACCAATTACCAATTCTTCTTAATATTATTTTATAATATCAATTTTTTTACATAAAGTTAATAATAATAATTTATTCAATAAAATATAGATATATTGATACATAGAAATAAGTAGTTTCGATTACTATTTTTATTGTGACCGGAAATCATGAACAAATCAATTTTTTGTCAGATACAGTGAATTGTCAAGTACATTAAATTGTCAAATTCGGTAATAAAACTGTAAAATTCAAAAATTGTCAAGTTGTATAATAAACTATTTAAGGGTACCATACTCTTAGACACCTAAATATTTCTGAAATGAATACTTTTAATTATGATGGAGCTAGATTTACTATATAATTCATTTTTTAACTCGCTTTTTTAATGAATTGTAACTTTTTTATCATCAGACAACATACGTACATTCTTGGTGCTGAATAATAAGCATTTCTTTGCCCAATAGTTTTTCCACTGCGTGGAAAAATTATTCCTTCATATTCCCAAGTTTTGCAAAAATGTTCATGATGTAAAAACTTGATTCAAAAGTATTATTACACTCTCCTGTAGTATTGTCGTATTTACTAAGGCGCGTTACCAATAAATATCGCAGAATAATAATTATTTTTTTTATTGGTGATCCATTTTACCTATGTTTAAATCGAACTTTAAAAACCGCGCGTGTTTTAAAGTTACCGTGGCAACATCAACAACTCGAGAAACGAAGTCTAAATCTATGGTCTAAATCATGTCTAAATGACAATTTTTTTATTATTGATCTGACAGGAGTAGTTTGTAACGTCAAAGCTTTTATTCGAACAATATTTAACAGTGTCAAATTTATAAATTAAAATGGAAAGTGCCGTTGGTATTGTTTGAAATATTAATATTTCCATTTTTCAAATCTTAGGAAATGGTATTTAAATTAATACTATTGACATTCACAGAACTCAATAAGGTTGAACTTCCATCAAAATACAAATTGGTTTATGTTTTTCTCATTTCCATGAAAACGCAAAGTATACGTATACATCATGTGTTGCTTTCGTTTATTTGGGCTTCAAGCACTTGTGCGTGACGCCTCAGTCGTCACGACTTTTGAGCAAATCGAACACGATTTTTTAGGATGCTCAAAACCACCTGACATGTGCCAATGCCAATGAATTTCCTGTGTTGTTAGAAGAACAGCTTTCAATTATAATGTTTTTGATAAGAAAATTTTGCATATTTAGATATTTTTAGTAAGGTTTAAATCGTATTAAATTGTTATCGGCACAATCTTAACCTTTAAATAAACGTCAAACCGGACAAACGTCAAATTTAATGTCCGTGGCTTGAAGCTCATACTTTTCGGTATGTGCATGAGGGGCAAGGGGAAGGTGAGACTAGGCGTCACGCCCGGTAATAAACGAACGGAATTCAGTCACTACGAGCTGCTACTAGCAGCCAAAAGTAAATAATCGAAAACGCTTATGATATACATCACGAATTCATCCATTTGACATTTAGTTCTTATTTCCATCTATGATTTCCATTTCTTGTTGTTGTAGTAGTTATAGACCAGTATTTATAATTTCAAACTACACCAATAAAAAAAATAGCGTAAAGTATTCGTGGATAACTGGTCTTTATAACACTTGCTCTATTTCGAGCACTCCGGCTTCGCCGTCGTGCTCGAAAAATCCACTTATACTTTAATATACTATTTAACGCTTTATAAGTTTTGAACAATATTTGTCAAAAACAGTAACCATTGGTTAGGCTAATGGAATCGCAAGGATCCGCAGTCAATATCACAACCTCACACACACACAAAAACAGTAACCGTTCAACTAAGAAGCAGCAACTACTTCCTGGGCTGTAGGTGGTGTTGAAGATGTCGCTATTGTCACGACTTTTACACTTCCGTTACTGATTCATTTGGTAATAAATGGCTAATAACAATATGGAATGGGATAATGAGAAATCCATACAATTAATACAATTGTACGAGATACGATATCGTGTATATATTTACTTTCATGTGTTCCTCCAAAGATTCTATAATGTGGGTACATACTTCAGGAATTATTTTTGATATTAATGACTTGGAAACTCTAAATAGATACTGTCGCCAAAAACCGAAGTGTGATTGCCAATCTAACTTCTACAGGGAATACAATCTCTGTAATTTGTATCACGTTTGCATATTTTTGGGCCAAGTAACAAATTAAGAAAATTAAAATCTTTCGCCGACATACGACAAAAGTTTTTAAAAAGACCGCTCCTGTCGTTGGTTTGTATGTCACCTAGGAGTTGCATTGACTCTCTTGTCTTTAAAAAATGGGAAGTCCAAAAACTATGCTTTCTCTTTTTCACTCCATTAGTATCTTCTTCTTCAATTAAAATGGACATAATTACAAAATATGCGGCAATAACAATACGTTTTCTTCTTGGGGCCATTTTGGATACACAACAACGTTTATTTTATTATTAAATCTATAAATAGTAGTAGAGTAGAGTGTATAGCCGGATCACTGACAAATGTTTGCGAACCTGCAGTGTCTGTGGCTCGGTTCTGGGACCGACGCTTTGGAAGTGTGTGTTTGATGAAGTTTGTGGTATAGTATGTGAAGAGGGATGTGAGATTACGGTGTATGCGGACGATGTATGTCTGGTATGTACGGCAAAGGGCGAGGTGGAGATAGAAAGAAAGGCGGAGAGGATGTGTAGGATTGTGGAGATTGTGGAGAAGATAGAGCGGTGTGGACTGGAAGTGGCTGAGGATAAGACGGTGGGGCTACTGGTGAAGGGGCGGAGCAAGGCAAGGGAGGTGGGGGTGATGGTGAAAGGAAAGAAAATTCGGATGGAGGAAGCGGTAAAGTATCTGGGAGTGTGGTTGGATAGCCAATTATCCTTCAAAACCCATATGTTGAAGGCTGCAGAGAAGGCAAAAGTAAGGGCAGCGTGGCTGGGAAGATTGATGGGTAATGTGAAAGGACCGGGAGAATGGAAGAGGGGGATAATTGGTAGGACGGTAGAGCATAGTATGCTGTATGGCGCGAAAGTGTGGGGTGAGAAAGCAGGGGTGAATGCGAGGGTTAGACCAGACGTGCAGGCGTACAGGACAGTGGGTGGACTGGCAGCAGCAGTGCTGTCACGGTTCTATCCATTGGACTTGATGGCTAGAGCCAGACATAAACGCTGGAGGGGTGCGAGCAGAGAGGAAGTACAGGAATGGATGGATGAGGAAATGGAGAGAAGGTGGAATGAGTAAGAGGGCGCGCTGAAAGGAGCGATTGGGAGCAGGAGAAATTGGGTGGACCGGAAATTTGGAGAGGTGAACTACTTCTTGACGCAGGTGCTCACAGGGCATGGGTCAAGAGTGGGCCACCTCCACAAGATTGGGAAAAGAGAAACTGGAGTGTGCGAGAGATGTGAAGAGGAGGATGATGTGGGACATGTGTTTAGATGTTGGAAGAATGAGGAAGTTTTGAAGAAGCTAGAAAATAAACTGGGAGAGGCGGTGTATTGGGAAAATATGGTGGAGATTATGTTGAGGGGCGAGGAGGAGTGGATGGACATAAGTGGCGTGGTGGAGAGCATGATTAGGGGAAGAGAAGGACTAGCTATGGCATGAGAGAGGTAGGAGTGATAGAGGGAAGAAGATGATGGAGAGTGTGTGAGGGACCGCCGCCCGTCTTGACGTATGCTAGGGTAGTGATTCCAAGGCGGGAGTAACGGCGAGTTTGAGGTGGGTTTGGTTGGTAGGCATCTCCGTTGGGGATGAGTCCAACTACCACTAACGGCGTTACAGTTCTCACTAAATTAGAAATTTCAGTATTGACGGGACTTTCTATGTGGCAGCACCCTCGCGCCTTCAGAGATCCCCTACCCTGTTTACTCCTATGTTGAGTGGTAAACCAATTATGTAAAATGAAAAACTTATGTAATTTGTTTCACTGGAGATGAGAGCTATTTTATTAAATTGTTACCATCAGCATATATCAGCGGCCCAGAAGCTCTTAGAGCAAAATTCTGGACTGGAGAATTCTCTGATATCTCACAAATACATCGATCTCATTAAAAAAACGTTAAATATGCGATAACAGTAACATCCCTACATCTAAACACAAGCGTTGAGTGAAATTCAACGCCACAAGCTAAAATTTTATTTGGCAGCCGAGGCCGAAAAACAGGGGAAACTAAGGGAAGAAGAATTTCAGCGATCGCAGTGGATGGGTTCAGAACTATTTCATAGCGCCTTTTTTTAATGGAAATTTGTTTTTTTTTTCTTATTTTTTGGGAATCAAACCACATAAATGTTTTTTATTTCGACATTATTGTGGTTTGATTCCCAAAAAATGAGAGAAAAAAAGAATAAGTAATGCCACAAGGAACTTACAGAGGAAGTTTGTTCATTTGAATTACTAATGCCCGATTTCACTAACCATTTTCTAAAGTCAGGTAATACCTAAAACGAATTTAGGAATTCCTAAATGCAATTTACATTCAACCACGCGCTAAGTAATACCTAAGAGTGATAATATTACGTATTTCCCATTACTTTTTGATCAATCCTGAAAGGATTGTAGGAACAGCTTTGCGAGTGAGGCCCATTTTTGTCCCAATAATAATATATCGTGGTTCAAAATATCTGTTGCAAACTTTTTAGGATTTATAAATCTGTACGGCGCTTAATTCCTTTAGTTTTGGATTGCGAATAAAAGCAACCCATTCATTCAACAACAAAGGGTCATGTTTGGGAAACCTATGTCGTTTTGATGTAATGTCTGTTCACCCAAGAACGCAACACTTCACTCCAACCATTATAAAGTTATTATAACATTATGATAACACTTACACTTGATAACACTTACAGTACCTAATTGAAACACAAATAACAGCAGCAAATGGCAAAAGGAAACAATATATTGCAATCTATAAAAGACAACAGTAACAACAACTATATGACAGCTATTATGAATTTTAAAATATTTCCTTCTTTTCGTGCTAAAGGCCTCAGCTGCCAGGCCTGTTTCGACAACTCAATTGCAACTAGCGCTTCAGGTGGATGGGTTTGAAACCTCATTTTTGTATTCAAGGTCATCCTATAAGCTTCCACTTCTATAGGTTAGACTGTTTTGTGTCCCTAACCTTTGATCAGTTCCCTTCACAAAAAGCCTGGCGGTTTGATTTTGACATAAACTCGAACAAATTTCACAGATAGATTCGACAAAGTAATATTAAATATTAAAGATTATATTATAATTCATATTTATATAAAATTTTTCAATGTTTGGTAGGTATAATGACGACTAATTAGAATAATAGTCAATATTTATTTTAAGTTCAGTGCTACAAGGTTAATGTTCTACGATTAATATATTTAATGGAGTACTAATAACAAATTTCTCTTATTGTTCGAAAATTTGTATGTTATCAATGGTTGCGTTCAGAGAACATAACTTATAAGTCAACTGTTGAGTGAGCGCTCACTGAGCAACGGATGGTTGACGTATGTCTTCTGAACGATCATTTTTTGAAAGATCATAGATAATCTTTTTATTATTGTCTTTGGAATAAATATTTGAGAAATTAAAATGATGTATGTTACATTTTTTATGTATAAATCGCTTCATATTCATCACTCATGTTGTAATATTTTATTTAGATCATATATAACCTTACTAAATATAATCTTTGTTTTGCTTACTAATAAAAAAGCCACAGATCTTTATATAAACATCACAATCTGCAACGTGTTGTGCTCACTGAGCGCAATTGAAAACCGCTCACAAAAATGGCGTCCGCTCATCAAACATGTTGAGCTTCGCGTACTGATCAAAGTGCGTTCACAGAACATTTACTCAACGGTTGTGCAACAGTTGTGTTTTCTGAACGCAACCAATGATTCATCTCAATTATTAGGTAAATTAAACGCATTATAATTTCAAAGTTATAATATTTTTGGCAAGTTTTAAGTTTACACCTGTCTAGAAATGTCGACATGCAAGCATTTATTTTTGTTTTTATGATTTAAAACTACTGGCCAAGAAATATTATTCTTATATTTAACTTTTCCAAAATACAGGATGTGATTAGAAATAATCCAAGAGTAAAGGAATTATACATCCCTCACCGAAATTTGGAGAAGGCAGAGATTAACTTTTGTGATATGTGTAGGTATTTGAATTTTGAATCAAATCATGCTATAAGCGTTAAAAAAGGGGTAGTAAAATCTTTATACGATAGGGCCAGAATCATTTATTCTAATGATAATCAGTTCACAAAAGAGAAAACTCTACTGAAAAATGTTTTATATGCCAATAATTACCCGGCAGAATTTGTAAATAAAGAAAGCAAGAATATAGAGAAAGGCTAATTGTTAATACCTCATAATAATAACAATAATATTAATAATTCAGCTAACATAATTTTTAAAAACTTGACAGTACCGTATGTTAGGGGTTTGTCAGAAAGAATTAAGAAAATTGGTAATCAATTTAATATTCGAACCAGCTTTAAATCTAACAATACTTTGAGATCTATCTTAACAAAAACGAAACCAAAAAATGAAGAACAATCTTCAAAAAATTGCATATTATCTGGATAGCATCATAAGTTTTTATCCAGGTTTTCTTATGATTTATCATTGGAATAGTTATTAATCGATACACACTTCAATACACAAAATCACCAAACTGAGTTATACATGTTTTGAAAACAAAAATGATCATACACAAAAAAGTAACAACAAACGCGTTTTATTAACAATATTTCCAAAATAAGCTAAAGAAAGCGCTATCCCAATAAAAACCGTTCCTGGAACGTGCACTTCACTGGATTCCATTTCTAGTAGACTATCATATCGTTAGAATGTCATAAAATAAAATATTTTATTTCACATTTTACCAGAGGTGTGATCTACTATGAATGGACCTTAATAAAATTTGACAACAAAGTTTTGTAGTCTTAAACTTCAAAATATTATTGATTGTCTAGTTGTCATATTTTTTCGTTGTGTCAGATAGGGACCAAAAATGATTTTATTAATTTTTGTTACTAGTTAATCTTGACAACGGTAGCTGGAACGCTACCGAAACGTCGAAATAAAAAATAAAAAACATCATTGTGTTTCATGATATGGTCACACTTATCTAAGATCTTTGACAATATGGTAATAAGTTTGTTCTAATATTTCGGCCAGAATCTTGATTATTAACGATTAATTTATTAAATTTTATACAATATCCGTCCAATAGGTACCTCATAATTAGATAAGTCAAACCAGACAAAGTTTAGATTAACTGGTATGCTGTACTCTTCCTTGTACAACTCCTCTGGTTGTACAAATTACTCGTTACTCGCGTTACTCGTCCTCGTCTCTGCTACTCTAGTGGTGAGATGTTACGACATATATTTGGATTCCACGACGTCAGATTAATTTGAAGCTTTGCAAACTTATCCATGAAAATATAATAATACGTTCATTCTAATCTTCTGGCTAGAATCATAAGAATTAACGATTCATTTGAATTATAACCATACTGAACAATTCACGAAGGTAACATATTACATAGGGGTTGGAGAGGTTCAACTCTCATTACCGACCGATAATTTTTGTTGACTGTATGAATAGTACTGAATTTAAATTTTATTGGAGACTAAAAATTTGAAAAGTAAAAAATAAATTTGAAGCTATTGCTATACAGGGTGTTTTCAAATGACACTTATAACGTTCGCATGTAGATTCCTCTCGTAAAATTGGACAAAATGATGTAAGGATTAAGGGGTCCAGCACATTTACTTTTCGAAATACAGGGTGTTGAAGTTTTGAAAAATTAAATGTTTTAATTCGTAAAAAACGATAAACCTTTACGTATCAAAAAAGTGTTGTTTTCAAGATATCTAATGATTTCATTATGTCTACAAGATCACTTTTTATTACTAAATTAAAAAAAAATGTTCCTGTATTTTTTTCAATAAATATTAAGTACTTATGGTTGGAATATGTAACAAAACTAATTTATGAAATAGCAATGCATCTAAAACATTCGGAGAAGATTTTTGGTAATATTTGTCCAAAGTTATGATTTTATTAACAAAAGAATAAAGCAGCCAACAAATTACACAAGATGTTCAAAATTTTGTCCATTTACATTTATACATAATTTGCAACGTTTTCTCAACGAAAATAGCATACCTTGGAAAAAATCTAGAAAATAAAAATTTCTATAAACTGTAATATAACTTCCAATTAAAAATTTAACAATTCAATTTTATGTTTCCACTAATTTTGTGGTAAACGAATGTCCAATTTGTATAATGCTACGGTTTCCTTTTTTAAATATACGATGCTGTTATAAGTAGATGTTGCCAGTCGGACTCCCTCATGGAGGGTACCGTACCATTATCTATAATAATGAATATTCTGCTAAATATTTCAAACGTCTTCCTGTTGTCGTTATTAATATCAAGCAGAATGATTATTTAAAAATAAAATTGACAATAAAAAAAATTCCTCGCGGGGAATCGAACCCGGGTCTACCGCGTGAGAGTCTGGTGTGCTTACTACTCAACCACCAAAGAATATGCAAATTGTTTATCTATAACGTCAGATGTATTACATAACTTTTGCTTAAAAGGAACTAAAGTTCCCACCGTGTGTCCCGCGACACGCTCTACCTTTTTATCATTTTATTTTATTATTTTGGTGTTTAGTATGTCAATTACTACTATGTGTCATTTTATCGTATTTTATTAAAGTAATGGCACAGATTATAAAGAGAACAGATACGAATCCCGGTAAAACATCAAACGATTTTCTGCTCCGTCGTCAATGACCTTGGACCTTTAACTCGGTATGGCTGCGATGTTGCCAGCTTAAAATATATTCTGAATTTCTTACCAAATTGCACTGTTGACTCGGGGACAATAACCATTTCTAGTGCCGGATCTAGTTTTTTTTGGAAGTTTTCACTAAATCTTCAAAACTGCGCCATGAATTGAAGCAATAATCATAATCGAATATATATTTATGTATTTATTTAATACCTAGTCGTATATGTACATTCCTATGATTTGAAATATCTTCTGTATGTTTCTTGTGGTATATTATTCATTCTTTTTTTAATTTCTTGGGAAATTAAACCACAATATTTTTAAATTCTTTATTTCAACGTTTCGGTAGCGTTCCAGCTACCGTTGTCAAGAAAAAATAAGTAGAAATTAATTTTTATCCCTAACTGACACAACAGAAAAAATTTGACAACTAGACAATCAAAAAATATTTTGAAGTTTAAGACTGCAAAATTTTTTTATCAAATTTTTATTAAGGTCCATTGTATGTATGTATGTGTGATTTTTGGGGTGACATTCACTGAGACCTAAAAGGTCTATTGTGCCCCCTTACTTCTACTCAGTTTCTGAGGAGAGTCTCAGAAACTAGTAGTTCCTTTAGTCCTATTTCCCGGAGGAATTTTAGGATGTCTGTAGGCTTCAACTTAGGCAAATGTTCCTCTTCTATCCAGTAATCTCCCAGGTGCTGTGCTCTAGGATTCTGGAGTACTGTGCAGTTGGAAAGTATGTGGATGGAGGTTTCTTCTTCCATTCCACAAAATCTGCATTCTTCTTCCTCCACTATTTTGAGCTTTTTCAGGTGCCCATTCAGGCGACAATGTCCCGTTAGGATCCCTGTCAATACTCTTAGCGCAGTTTTACTCTGACTTATGAATTCTTTTGATCTCAACAGGTTGTAAGGTCCATTCATAGTAGATCATATCTCTGGCAAAATGTGAAATGAAATATTTCATTTTATGACATTCCAACGATATGATAGTCTACTAGAAATGGAATCCAGTGAAGTGCACGTTCCAGGAACGGTTTTTATTGGGATAGCGCGTTGAAATAAAGAATTTAAAAATATTGTGGTTTAATTTCCCAAGAAATTAAACAAAGAATTCCTATGATTTGTTATAAATAGTCATTACTTTTGGGAGATTAATTAATAAATACATTTTTAGATAACACAAATAATCACAAAAATCAACCAAATTCTGAAGTACAAATAATTCTTAATTTATTTATTATCAAAGGGAATACAATATACACATATGCAAAGACTCTGTAAGGCGTTATATAATAGTATTATACTATTATCTTTGACATCTAATAGAGTTATTGAAACTTTTATAAGGTCAAGCAGTAATAGAGCTGTCCTTATAGTGACATATACGCATGCGCATTTGATGTTTTGAATAAGGGAAACATTATTAAGGTTGGTGCTTGTCCTTATTTGTGCGCAATTACTGCAGTGCACTATCCCGACAATAGATTGGAAACACGAATTTACTGCCTTGCAGTAATCGTGATGACCTTAAATAAATACTGCTCGACCTTGAAACAGATTAAAAATTTGGAGTTATATAAACATGAAACTCTATAATGACATTATATTAAGGTAGTTGTCACAGATTACACAGATCACCTACAAATTGTGACATATAAATATGAAACATGAAATAAAGTCGGGATAGTGCACTGCAGTAATCGCGCACAAATAAGACCTTATAAAAGTTTATATGTCACAATGTGTAGGTGATCTGTGTCATCTTTGACACCTACCTGAAAATAATGTCACTTTCATGTTCCAATAACTCCAAATTTTAAGTCTGTTTTAAGGTCGAGCACTATTTATTTAAGGTCATCACAATTACTGCAAGGCAGTAAATTCGTGTTTCCAATAACTCTCTAATGATATAACGCCTCACTAAAATGACAATTTATTTGCAGAAAACTGTTAATAAATAGTTGCTTTTTTTAGCTCCATATGCAAAATATAAAAGAGAAATTATTTATGACTATTTAGTTTGATCTCTATAAAAGCGATTTTTTCATGTTTTCAATATATATTATTTTTTCAATAAAATGTTTGATGAGTTTTAGAGTTTTACAATTTTGTTTGAAAAATACCAATCCGTGAGGTGATTTCATCTGTCAGCAACTGAATATTTTAAATTTTCTGTCTTCAGTCTGACTACGTATAAGTTGTAAAAAGTATGTTTTTATTGACATCGATATTTTGTAAAATTAGTAAATAGAGATAAATAATATTATAAACGGTGCCTGTGTAAAACGTTTGTGGAACTTGTTAAAGTTTTTATTGCTATAGGATAACTATAAATTTTATCTTATTTTCATAAACATTCAAAACCATCTATTCGGTTGTCAATAAAAATTATAATAACCCGTAAAAATAGAAACAAGAATATTTATAGACAAAATAGATGTAGGTATATAAATACATGTAATACATTGTATACGTACTTTATTAAAAAATTAATGTTACTCATTAGAACGTTAACAAGTAGATCAGCATGTGTTTGAACATTAGCCTTACGTTTTATTTTTAAATATTGTTTATAACAGCCATAAATAAGGTGATCAATATTCAGTGTAACTTATAATATGTCCGCGTTTAGTTGCA
>CAJUYG010001596.1:57533-76164 GCA_910591675.1 Galerucella calmariensis | reverse complement strand
TATATATATACCTCAAATCGGCACTTTGAGTCCAATAATTTTCCTTCCAGCGGATGATTGGGTCCATTTGTGACTTTTGAGTCCATGGACCCAAAGGGACATTTCTTTTAATCAGTTCATTGGGTCCACTACTGCAATATGATTGGTCAGAAGGTGAAAATGGGGTGTGGCGTAAATTTGTGATTAACATACACATCAAGTCCATTAATTGCTGTGTTGCCAAATACACGAATTTTTTTTTCTCCCTTAATATGGTTTGCTTGCTGCACATTTTGGTACTCGGGAGATGTATAAATGGAATTAAATCCATTGACTCGTGGAAGAATGACATTTTAACAAACAGAACCATAAGTGCTGCCTTAGTTGAAAAGCAAGTATATTTTTGTGCCGAAGTGTCAAATAATAATTTGTTTTGTCAGTAATATTAGCCTACTTGTGAACCTGGATATGACGAAGTCAAATTTGATGCTCGATTTGATGTTACCTACAATCATGTATTAATTAAAAATGTATCATGTTTGTGAAGAAAATAGTATAGGTACCTACAAACCTCAGAAAAATATTTTTTTGACGAGCCATAACAGCGCTCTTCACAGAAAAGAAGCTTTTCACCTGGATATGTATCTACTATTCATTATGCAAACGGGAATTGATAGTTATTTCAAATTTTCAATTTTGAATAAGGGGAGTTCCATTCAGGTCGTCGAAGCGATCGGCCCGAAAACTAAAAGGTGGGCTAGTTAATACAAAGAAGTTTATTGGTTTCCAGTTTTTCTTCAAAGTTATATCAATCATAGTATCTAGTAGAGTTGAGTAAAAAATTATTTTGTTAGTGATATATATGGAGTTCTCCAGCGGGAGTGATACCCCGGCAAAAAATAGAGGGAAATAGGTACCTAGACGTTGGAATGCAGAATCAGACGAAGCAAATAGTTTCCAAGGGTTTTCAGTCAATCAACAACAAAATAAAGAGCATTCGAATATGCAATCAGGAGATGACACCACAAAAACATCACAACTAATTATTTCAATAAATATTGAGACACAAGAGAGTAGACCTAATTACTCACGATAAAACTGATTTAGGATTATTCTACATTTGTATAGAAAATGTCTATATTAATTTGTTCGGTAAATTCAACGCAGTTAAAGTAGGCGAAACATTATTTAATCTACAAACAGAAATTAATTATCAAATTGAAAAAAAAAATTATTTGGTAGGGCGCAATCCAGTCAGAGTCACGTTTGAGAGACACTGTGAGAGCGCTAATTCTCTAATTAATTCCAAATTGATTAAGCAAATTACATTACTAGCATAGGTACATTCCAAAACTTCAACTGTTTAAATTAGGTGTAATGAGAGATATATTATAAACGGATATACATATCGGAAGAATATCTCGAAAGAAAAAGAAACCAGTACCATCACCATAACAAATTCTCAGTAAATGTTATAAGAATGATGAGAAAAATGAACATGGTGAATCAAAATCTACAAATCGATAATTCTATCATTAGGTATGAAATATTCACCAGATGTAATGTAATTAAGACATACCAAGTTAAAGTGGAAATAGTGTTGTTTTTTGCGTGTTGTTTTGTATTTCCCCATAAGTATGTTTTTTGGTAAGCTAACATCTGGTAAACTATTTCATACCTAATTACTACTTTGCTTAGAACAATGAAAATATCATAAAAACTAATAACTTTAGATATGAGAAATGCTCGATAAAAATAGAAGTATGTTAATAGTACTTTTGAACAATGATATAAAATACAATGTGATCCTGATCGACTACCTATACAATTATACAGGGCGTTGAACTTGTTATAATTTTGACAGAAAATTGGTTATAACTTTGAAAATATCCCATATAACAGATCACAACCTTATATTGTTATAATGGCGAGATGAAACAGATTTAATTTTTTGAGTCAAATATAGGGTGTTCCATTCAAAAAATTTGGATGGGTTTCCATAGCGGGAAGAAAGTTAAAGCTATAACGTCTACATGTTAGCAAGAAAACGTTTCCCCCTTTATATGATTTTTGTCGTGTTGTTTCATTTTCTCATTAACGTGACACATCCAGAATTATGTGGAGAGGATGGTTTTTATTAAAACGCTCTGTATATGAAACATGCATATCTTATATCGACACTTCCGGTCAATTCTTTTCCGTTTTAGGTACATTATTTGTGATTTTCGAGTCCATGGACCTGGAGATACTTTTTATCTCATAAAACTTATTTTTACTCTGTCACATATAATATTTACATATATATATATGAAAGACATAAATATATTTTTTTTATTGGTGAAACATTTTACCTATTTAAAGCACGCCTCAGCGTGTTTAAATCGAACTTAAAAAAAGCACGTGTTTTAAAGTTACCGTGGCAACATCAACAACTCGAGAAACGAAGTCTAAATCTATGGTCTGAATTATGTCTAAATGACAATTTTTTCATTATTGATCTGACAGGAATGGTTTGTAACGTCAAAACTTTTATTCTAACAATATTTAACAATGTCAAATATATAAATTAAAATGGAAAGTGCCGTTGGTATTGTTTGAAATATTAATATTCCGATTTTTCGAATCTCAGGAAATGGTATTCAAATTAATACTATTGACATTCACAGAACTCAATGAGGTTGAACTTCCATCAAAATACAAAATAGTTTAAGCTTTTCTCATTTCCATGACACAGCAAGGTATACCATAGGTATATATCATATACATCACGAATTCAACCATTTGACATTTAGTTCGTATTTCCATCTTTGATTTCCATTTCTTGTTGTTGTAGCAGTTATAGACCAGTATTTATAATTTCAAAGTGCACCAATAAAAAAAAATAGCGTAAAGTATTCATGGATAACTGGTCTTTAAAACACTTGCTCTATTTCGAGCACTCCGGCTTCGCCGTCGTGCTCCAAAAATCGCGCGTGTTTTAAAGACCTTAATATCCACTTATACTTTAATATACTAATATCGACACTTTCAGTCAATTCCTATTCTTTTCAAATCCCTTATTTGTGACTTTCGAGTCCATGGACCTGAAGATACTTCTTATATTATTTAACTTGTAGTCTGTAACATGTATATTATAAGACATAAATATCTTATATCGACACTTCCGATCCATTATTATTTTTTTCAGTCCATTTTTTGTGACTTTCGAGTCCATAGACCTGACGATATAACTTATGAAATAAGCTGAATCTTTTTCTTTATTTAATAGCACTACATTCGTTAATCAATGAATCTAGAGTTGAGCACACTTAATTCAGAATATAAACCTTATTTAAAAACAGGAAACGTAATTTGAATTTAAGCTGGAAATTATTATCAGATTGCACTCAGTTTCAAATAATATCATTTTGAGCATTGGCAATTTTGACATATACAGGGTGAATCATGACCAACGGGATGGAGGTTTATAGCGAAACGGTGATAGTCTTAGAATGTTTTTCGCTTTAGTAGTATGAACATTTATATAGGCTACATTTCAAAATTATTTTGAA
Source organism: Galerucella calmariensis (assembly GCA_910591675.1). NCBI lineage: Eukaryota > Metazoa > Arthropoda > Insecta > Coleoptera > Chrysomelidae > Galerucella > Galerucella calmariensis. The sequence goes on along the minus strand of CAJUYG010001596.1, from coordinate 72,634 downwards.
ATATACAGGATGTTCCAATAAAGTGTGGCGTATCAAAGTTATATTTTTTCTCACGGAACACCCTATATTTTATTCCATTTTCTGATTGTCGCTTAAAAAATGAAGTACTCCTTCATAATTGTTACCTATACCTAAATACAGAGGGTTCCGAGTTATGCTGACTTTTAAAAAAATGCGAACTTACATCTAAATAGTTGAACATTTGTTGGATGTATTTCATAATTAAGTACCTAGGTACTAAACATCTATTCACAGGGTGCTCAGAATTTTCAGTTCCATTATTAGATAATTCAATGTGTAATATCTGGCTTATTTTAAATGGAACACTCTACACTTGAATAATTCACCATATTCAAAAAAATGTCTTCCGAATGGTATGAGTGTGTCCTATGCCTAGTAATTTACAATTTTCCTAAATTGTATGCTAAACCGATTTCAAAACATCTGCAATTCTCTATAAACTTTTTACTATTTATCTTGACATAGTTGCTTTAAAAAAACAGTAAAAGTAATAGTAATTTTCCCTCTTCTGCTTTTAATAATTTGTTGTTCGATTTGTAGTGAGTATTTATGTATTTGCTTTATTGAAAATATGTTTTTGTTTTATCATGTACTCAAATACTTAACGATAAAAAAAATTGTGTACCTCAGCAACTACAAGTGTGCATATTTATTAGCAACTGCACTGTTTTTTTTTCACGGAAACTATGTCAAGATAATTAGTATAAAATATATAGAGAACTGCAGATGTTTTAAAATCGATTCAGCATACAATTTAAGAGAATTGTAAATCGCACGAAAAATATAATACCTAGGACACATTTTTATCATATCGGCAAAGGTCTCAAAGATTCTTTATTTTGAAGGAATAATTATATAATTTGTATTGACAAATTGAAATGTCTTTGTTCTACGTTGTTTTTCGCGCCAATTATCTATTGTTTTCAACGGTTAAAATAGAGTGCCGTGTGCATCAAAAGATGATACATAAAAGTTTTATATAGGGTGGTCCACGCAAATCTGGTGTGAAAAATAATGAACCATGATTTATAACAACGAATTCAAAGTAGATAGTGTTAATATTCCCGTAAAATGTAATTCTGAAAACTTAGTTCCTATGTTGGACTCCAAACTGAGATTTAAAGAGCATATATCTTTCTTTTTATTACTGCGAAGCCATATATCGATGTCCCTCGTTTAAATTTCGCACAGAGGTTGATAATGTAATAGTCTTTTATATTCCATATCCAAAAATCGCTGACAAACGTTACGAGGGTTGAAAAAATTGAATATTGAGAAATTAAAAAAAAAATTACAACTTTCTTTTTATTACTGCAAAGCCATATATCGATGTCCCTCGTTTAAATTTCGCACAGAGGTTGATAATTTAATAATCTTTTATAGTCCATATCCAAAAATCGCTGACAAACGTTACGAGGTTCGAAAAAATTGAATAATAGGCATTTTTGAAAAAAATTACAACTTTCTTTTTATTACTGCGAAGCCATATATCGATGTCCCTCGTTTAAATTTCGCACAGAGGTTGATAATGTAATAGTCTTTTATATTCCATATCCAAACAAACGTTACGAGGTTCGAAAAAATTGAATAATAGGCATTTTTGAAGAGACATTTGAAATAAACAAACACAATGTGTGTCACAAAATTGGAAGACGTTTCTTGCGATTCCCTGGTCTTATCATAATTTAAGCATCGTGATCTTAGTATATTAATATGGGTCGTGTCTATAAACAACACGTATTCAAGAAGGGTTCAAAAACTTAAGAACGCCTGGGTTAGGCTAATTTAAGATATCTTAAAGTGGATTTTAGTTATTTATGATACAAGTGCGTATCTTATATTGTTCAACGAGTGAGAAAAGTTCTTTCCCCACATGTTGCACACCATACCCTTTCTACGACTGCACAAATTTAAAGAATACAAGTAAAGTATTTTGATATTAATTTTTATGATTAGTAAAACAAAAATAACAATAAAGTAACCTATCTCTGAACTGTTACATAATTTTATTCAAAATTATAGATGATAGAAAAATTCATACAATTTTGTATGGTCAAACATGGAACGTCATTCTACAATTTAAAAACTTCTAATATAATCTCAGTTTTGTGACAACTAAGTAGGTATTTGAAGATGACAGTAGCATACTAAGTTTTTGTTGATTTTATTTGATTCTATGAGAAATACGTCACTTTTCATAGCAGTTGAAGAGAATATTATTATTTATCACTACTTATAAGTAGGTTCGATCAATTATTATGTAATTACATCAATTTTAAGTTAGTAGCACCGTGAAAACACTAATAATTGTCGTGAATGCATTTGTGATCTGTTATATGTATATTAATTTGAATGAAAATTCAGCGATTATATTCCATTGTGCACTAGTAGGAAATACTTATTGATACAGTTAATTTCGTTATAACTTTTTAAAATGAAACTGTTTCTAATGAATTCCACTATTTAAAAAAAAATAATGATGATATATGTCAATATCCTAATAATTATCAAAACAGAATTCTTAAAAATGTTTAATTAAATATTGTAATCAATTAGAAACGGTTAGTTTTATTTGAAAAAAACTTTTGAGCAGATTCCACAAAGTAAGGGTCCAAATAGTAAATTCAAACTAGCACGATTCTCGTAGTGAAAACTTCTTTGGGCGCGTTAAGCACTTTTTTGGAGGAGGAAAAAAATTGATTTTTCTTCATCGTCAGGCTATATGTACCTAGACTTTGTGTATACTTATGTGTACAGAGTTATTCATTTTAAATTACCCACCCCCTATCATCGTTATTATTACTTTTAGGAAAAGATGTCTTGTATAAAAGTTGTTTGGTTACAGCTGAATTTTCTTAATATTCTATCAAAAGTTATTATTCAAAAAATAATAGTTCTTTTTTAAATGGGACATCCTGTATATTTTCACATTTCTGAAATGGACTTTTTTTTATTTCAAAAATATATAATATGTTACCCCTACCTTGTACCGTTTTTGAGTTATGGAATGTTGTAAATCTTAGTTTTAGTAATTACTGTAAATATGAAAAAGATAATTTATTGAAGTAAGCTATGAAAATGACAACTAATATGTTCGATAATTAACATTTCTCAGATAAAGTAATAAAAATGGTATTCAGAGAGGTGAGATTTTATTAATAATAATAATATACAAGTGATTGAAGCAAGGATTCAACTTGAAATTAACAAACGAAATGAAAATAATGAAGTCATCTGCAATGTTATTATGAATAATATAAAAAGGTGTTATCAATTATGCATTAACAATAATGGTGGAAATTTCGAATATCTTTTAAAAGTTATTATTTATAAATTTTCCTAAATAAATCTTAGTTTTCGAATATCTTTTAAAAGTTATTATTTATAAATTTTCCTAAATAAATCTTAGTTTTCTGTTTTGTATAGGTATATATTTTGACCTTTTTTTCCTTACTGAGAACCATTTTATTAACTTCATATGAAAAATGTCAATTATTAAACATATTAGTCATTTTCATAGCTTACTTTGATAAATTATCTTTTTCATATTTACAGTAATTACTAAAACTAAGATTTACAACATTCCAAAATTCAAAAACGGTACAAGATAGGGGTAACATATTATATTTTTGAAATCAGGAAAAAAAGCATTCCAAAAATGTGAAAATATACAGGGTGTCCCATTTAAAAAAGAGGTACTATTTTTTGTATACCCTTAAATTTGCACGCTACTGAACTTTTGATAGAATATTGAGAAAAATCAGCTGTAAATCAACAACTTTTATATGAGAGTTTTTTTTTAAAAAGTAATAATAACGATGATAGGGGGTGGGTAATTTATAATGAATAACCCTGTACCTTTTATAACATATAGGGATACGATAAAATTCATAGAGGCCGTTGATTTTTTAGTTTCCTTCCATCAAGGCCATTCAATGGAAATTTGAAAAAGAGTCAATATTTTTGCGAACATTTTTAAAATAGGAGCGTAAGTACGATGAAATTTGTAGATTTGTTAATTTAAGAAAATTTCCATTTACCATGGGCCTACGATGAAATTTTCAAAACGGGTTGATTTGTTTGTGAAAATATCCTTCCATCATAGCCGTACGATAAAAATTTTAAAAGGGAGCAATTTTTGTCAGAAAAAATACAGGTGCGTACGATAAAAAGTGGATTTGTTAATTTCTGAAAATTTTCATCCACTATGGTCGTACGATACAATTTTCAAAGGGTGTTGATTTATTTGTAAAAATTTCTGTCTATCACAGCAGGTCAATTGTTTGTGAACATTTTTTTAATATGGGCGTACGATACAATTTTTAGGAGGAGTTGATTTATTGTAAGATTCCCTTCAACCATAAGTGTAGGTACAATGAATTTTTTTGATATAGATTAATTCATTTGTGAAAGTTCACATCTGCTAGGTTTTTTGATGAAATTATTGAAGAAAGTTGATTTATTTGTTGAAAAATCCGTTTATTGGTGTTCTCACTTTTGTCGGCAGTCCCATGACTGGACTCTTCTTCGTTCATTTATGGTTCCAAAATATAGGTATGTCCTCCAATATTTATTATATATGTTACAGTTAAAGCGTGAATTTCTGTGTATACCTTATTGAATAATTCCCTTGTCTTTCTCCATAAATTAACCAATGATCTGCTTCAAAACATCATGTAAATGAACGCATTCATTGAAATTCACGCTTTAACTGCAACATCTAAATAAAATAGATGTATAAAAACATTATGATAATTATATATATTGTATATTTTTCGGCTGCTTCACGTAACACGTTTCCATTGTTAAGCTAAGATTAAGATCATGGTGATAAAGTTTGCAGATTGAAAAGTATTTCCATTAATTGCTCCTGGTCACTTTCCTCAATACATTTATCTTTGGAAACAGTTTTCTAGGTATGGCTGTCATTTTATTTGATTTGGATACCCAAAACCCTCAAGGGTAAAATATATTGTAAGTAAGCGTCAGGAGATTGTGATGTCATCCGTTAAAAAATAATTACCGATAGGTCATCAGGTTAACAGCTTTTCATAGTAACGTTCCGACTGTTTTCCTTCTTTTGATTATTTGGAATATGATTTTTACTTCTTTCCAATACAAGACAACTTGTAAACCATTTATTTCGGCATCTTCAATCTTGTTTATTGCGAAGCATACTTCCTATTTTGTAGTCACATCAAACTCAGATAAGGATTTATTCTCAGTCAAGCTGCCTAAATATTTCACATAATTCCATAAACATCAAATTTCAATCGCAAAAATAAAAATATATATTCAACCAAGTCGTTCAACGAATAAAATTTCCACCGTACTACGAATTATAGCAGAATAACGTGTGAATAGTTTCACATTTCAAGAGACAAGTGGACAAGTAGGTATAGGTACCCATTTTTATAATCCCAAAACTAATTGTAGAGTTATCTTAGTTATCATGAAAAGACCTGTCTTAAAACTATACTTGATTTCGTGAGTTGTCTTTATTAATTGAGGTATGCAATAGGCACATTCAGACCACTGCACATGTGGCAACAGCGCGTGGACCAAATCTGTAGATGTTAGGATTAAGGAAATTTATAACTCCGCCCACTTTTTAAAGGACTCAAAAATCCGGTTTGAGGTAAATATATATATATATATATATATATATATATATATATATATATATATACATTTATACGGAACTAGCTGGACCAATTTGTTAGGACATACTTATATATTTATAAGGAGTTAGCTGGACCAAAAATTCGTATGTGTATACGGCACTAGCTGGACCACGTTGCCAAGTTTAAGTAAAATCAGGAGAGCTTCTACAATTCGTATGACATTTATTTTAGTTGTTTTTTCCAAAAATCTGAAGTCAGATATACTCTAGTGAATTTGCAACTGCTACCAATGCTAAATAGATAAACATAAAAATTTAAAATAGAATTATGTCGACGTCCTCGACTGGCAATAAATCGTTACTTTCAGCATTAAATTTTACTACACAAGTCCGACTAATGAAAGATATCTCTCGAAACAATAGCACGAAACTCTACTTAAATATGCCAACTTTGTTAACAAATTATCGTAAACAAAATCAGAAGTGAGACTATCAAATTACGATTATATTACATATCTGATTTACGTTGTACAGTTTCCAACATGTTTACAATGAATTGTTTAAAGCTTTTGGTAACTAAGTTTCTCATTTCTTGGAGCCTTCTAGCGATATAATTTAAATAAATTTAACACTATAAGATTAAGATACAGAAATGTTCAACTCGTTATATTATATTGATCACAACTAGAGAAAACATACAGTTTATCGAATATTTTTCACGTACCTGAATATTTTTTAGTTATAGACTCATCCTTATAACAAATTTTGTAAAAATTTATAAATTTGAAAATAAATGAAAAATAACACAACTAACATCTACCTTTGAGCTCGTGTATCTCGATAATTTAACACTTCACAATTACCCAATATCTACACAATAATTGTCTGAAGGACATCAATAAAATTGAAATTAGAATCAAAAGTAATATTTAAAAGGAGGAAAAGTGTTACGCATGCCGAATGCGATTTTTCTGTCAAGAAATAGTATAAGTATTAACAAATTATTGTAATTTTAATTATTTTAATGTCGTTCAGAGGTTATTGTTTATTTTTACAGAGATTACGTCAATTTGAATTGGTATCGATTTCTCGACTCTTGATACTTATATTTCTACCCCGCCCTTGTTTGTCGCTGCGATACATGTCGCTAATACTACAAATTTGTCGCAAAATGTCACGTGACTTTATTCATCGCCTCGGGCGAGCGACAGGCGACTGCATGAGGTTGTACTAGCTACAATTTGTCGCAAGTCGCAACACGTCACGTGACCTAATTCGTCGCTTAGAATAAGAGACAGGAGACTGCATGAGGTTACACCTTAATCGTGCTGCAGAGATCTCGGTATGTGATTTGACATACCAAAAAAGGTACCAAAGTTGGCTTGACGTCATCGTTTTTCGGAACGAAATCGATTGGTATGTATTTGACAGACCAAAGTAGGGTACTAAAGCGGGACAAAATCGCCTTTAATGTCTGTAAAAATGAACACTAACCTCTGAACGAAAGTAAAATAATTGAAATTACGATCATTTGTTAAGACATACCTACTACTTGTTGACGGAAAAATCTAAAAAATAACAAAATACTGTTGACAATTTGAAGTGCAGTAGTTATTTACTAACGTGAAGTCAATTGTAAATAAATATGAGAAATCGCAAATTTCAAATACACGGCGAAAGAGGATATTAGCAGCTCTGGTAATCAAAATGAAATGTACAGAAGGTTTATAAATAAAAAAAAATTAAAAAAACGTTACTGGATTCATACATTATATAAATTGAGAACCGAATCACATAACGACTTATTAAATAAATGTATCGATTTTCGCCTATCGATTGTGAGACATGATTTATTTTGATTCTCTGTCGCTTATTATCTGACATTTCCAACTTTGTCGCTGAAATTTCGTAACTGGCGGGAAATTTAAAAACATGTCGCAGTCACGTTCCCAACTGTATATTATTATGTTTCAAATGATTGAATGATTCCATAGGCGTAGGTAATACACTTTTTTAAAGGAATGCATGTCCAAAAAAACCGACTTCCGACTTTGGAACTGTATAACTTCGTTATTTATTGAATCGAAGAAACCAAATATGTACCATCGATTGGCGGTTTAAAGAACAGCATTCAAATACCTTTTAGAAAAAATTCCAGGTTTTTGGAGAAAAATGTGAAAAACGGGTGTATAGTAAAGGTATCTCCGAAACGGTCAATTTATATGTATTTTGGGTCGGAAAGTCCGAAAATCACATTTTTTTCGATAGAAGATATGATTTTTCGAAAAAACCGGATTTTTTGAATTTTTTCCAGTTTTTAGAGGAAAAAAAGAAACTTGTGTGAATTTTTTCCTCTCTTTCTCTCCTCCTTTTTCTTCTTTCTTCTTCTTCTTTCATCCACCTATTACAACTATGTTACAACTTAATTAGATGTATTCTAACCTTACTTAATTTTTTTGTTAAATCTATTAAAAATTGAATAACTTTTTTCCAAATGAAAATTGAGGAATGAAACATTTTTTCAAATCAATATAGATAGTCTACTGTCGTTTAATGCTAATTTGGTCGTTTCGATTTCATAGGCGTAGATGACGTGAATTTTAAAAGTAAAAAAATATATTCGAAAATTCCAAAAATAATGTTTTTCATCAAATCCATGGCAATAAAAATTCGAAAAAAAATGTTTTGTAATGAATTTTTATGAGGCTGGTCCGTATTTGGCATTTTTTTCACAATAAATTGTACGGATCGATGGGAAAAAAAAATTTGAAAAAACTTTTTCATACCTGACATGAAAATTTTTTTTCGGAAAAAAAATTTTTATATAGCCAGTTGGGAAGGTAGCTACGAAAACTTGTATTTCCCACAATTTCAAAAAAATCGAGTGATATTTACTATTTTTTAGACCACCGAAAAGTCGGATTTTGACAGTTTTTTGGGCATAACAACCTGCCAAAATTTTTTTCTTCACCCCCCCTTAATGGTCTTGGCGAAAATTTTGAAAATCGATTTTGACAGGGTAAAATTGATTTTGAAGAGCGGAAATTGTTGCCATCGTATTCGGGGTCATCGAAAATACCTCTATACCAAATTTCATCGAATTCGGAATGAAATGTGGATTGGGTCAAATTTTACCCTCCTCAGCCGGTGCTTATACATAACGGGCAACTTGAGCTGGGTTTTTGAAGGTGAAGGAGACGTCCTATCAAAATTTTGCAAAAGTGCAAAAATATAGAGGACCGAAAATGATTATGCTTGAGTGTAGGGAATTACCAAAAAAAATCCATCAGTGGCGTCGTTAGGGTTATATATTTAAAAAAATTTTGTCAGACAGCCCAATAGTGGCTTCATGTAGATTGGGTCGAACGGATTTTGGGAAAAATAATGACTTGTACCGACGATTGTTGACATTGGAAATATACTCGAAAATATAAAGGCAACTTTTTTATTTATGAAAATATTGAGAAAATAGCTGAATCCTTTTTTGGAGAACTCCTCAAGACCTTTCTTTTGACTATATAAAACATGGGGGGGTCATGATAAAAATTCCGAAAAAAAGTCGAAAAACCTTGAAAAAAAAATATTGAAATATTTTTTTGGAAAATTTTCATTGTGCCCATGGAAATTTTCATGTTCGACTCTATCGGAATCCATTATTAGAAAAAATTAAATGTCGATATAGAGGGCGCCACAAGTGGCGCCAAATTTTGAGGTTAGGTCGAAAATTTCACTAATGTAGCTATATGCCATACCAAGTGATACCTAAAAACACCATACGAAGCTTCCACTATCAATTCGAGGTCATACTTGAGGCGATTTTGGGCGGGGTCAATTATCAAAAAAAATATTTTGCATTATAGGCGCCCCAAATGAGGAAGATTCCCAAAATATGTTCCTTCCGAGTTGATATCCTGGCGGGTCTTGAACCCCAAAAAAAATTTCGGAGGGGGGGGGGAAATTTTTGGACAAAGAGATTTCGATACCCCCCTTTAGGTGGGCAACTCAAAAAAAAATTTTTTTCGACTCCTATTTATTTTTGACCAAACCTGTATATTTTTTCAGGTTGACCACCCCTTTTTATGCTATCTATAGACTCGTACGATTTTTACGAATCGAATGGTTTTTGTTTCATTTCGATAGCTCAAATAATAAAAAAGCTTGTACCGCCGGGTCCCTAGAACTCTGAACTGGCGAGCGCGGTGGGGGGGCGTAATTTTTTTTGGCAGTCGAAAAACTTTTATGCGATCCATTTTGGAGTCTCAATTTTTTATGTCCAACGGTTTCGGAGGAATCTATATAGTCGAAAGTTGTACGTTGGGGTGAGTAAAAATCCTTGTATTCGATTTGTGTTCAAAAAAAAATCCTCTATACGCTCATATATTTATTTTTTGTCCAATCTTTTAAAAATTTTTGCTCACGTTCCCTATTAACGGTAGAGACAATCAGAAATCGAATTTTTCACTTTGACCTCGTATAACTTTTGCCATTTTGATCTTGGACTAAGGAAATTATAGCATAAGCTGAAGTCATTATTTCTCTATCGAATAACCAAAAAAAATTGATAGACCTCTAGTGGTTTTGACGTAATGGCGATGTATATGTAAAAATGTCACCTTTTTTTGGACAAAAATTTCACGAAAATCCTAAAAATGGGCGGTTTATTGATGTTTTGGAGAAACGGTCATACTGACCTTTTTTATATATTTCGGTACAGAAAATCTGAAAATTTTCATAATTTTACGATAAAAGGCATAGTTTTCGGAAAAATTCGATTTTCCGAAATTTTTTTCAAATTTTCCCGGTAAGCAATTTTTGTTTGGAAAACAGATGAAATTTTCGAAATCGCCATGTCGAAAAACCTCCATATGCAAATTTTAAACGAAATCGAAAATCAAAAATTTTTTTTTCAAAATCGGTAGCATTGGAATTGGAATTTTTTTTTTAAAGTTCAACTTTGACCTTCAATATCTCGTTTCCTAATGGAAATTAGGTGGTGAAATATTCTTTTATCGTTAATATAGACCTTCTGTCGATTTATGTATATTTGGTGGCTTCGATTCCATAGGCGTAGGTGATACACTTTTTTAAAGGAATGCATGTCCAAAAAAAACGACTTCCGACTTTGAACCTGTATAACTTCGATATTTATCAAATCGAAGAAACCAAATATGTACCATCGATTAGAGCCATCTGTGCTCTATCGAACGATCAAAAGATGAATGTCATATCTTCAACGGTTTAACCGTAATGGCGGTTTAAAGAACGGCATGTAAATACGTTTTAGAAGAAATTCCAGGTTTTTGGAGAAAAATGAGAAAAACGGGTGTATAGTATACTTTGGCAAGTTTATCTGAAACCGTGAAAGGAATGCAGTCGAAAACATTCGACATTGCCACGTTTAACTATGAAAAAGTTGAAGTACTGATTATGTAGTGATAATAATTATAAATGGGACTTTTTATTGATAACAATATTGAAAATATGATTGACCGTTAATTTTATAATGTGCTTGTTTCCTTGGATTTATTCTATTAACATTATTTTCCAATTCATGAATATTAAAAGAGAACACTTTTCCAAATTTGCTATGGGCTTCTTAAAGCTCTGGCAACGTTGTACGAAAACCATAATGACCACACCCTTCGATTACATAATTGGTGATTTTTATCGACCAGCTGACTTCTTATTGGCGCGTGCGTGCGTGCGTATGTTCTTCCCTTTCACTTCGTCAATTGACTGATATTGATTTATCCAATTTATCCAGTGGCGTTGGTATTGTCAGTTACCTTTGTAATTTCAGTTTTACTTGGTGAAATAGGTACCGGACGCCATTTGTACGTTTGACAGATATACGCCATGTTTTTCCTTGCCTCTTACCGACGCCGCGTAGCTCCAGAAAAACTTCCCAAACTATAAAGGTATCGTTGAAACGGTCAATTTATATGTATTTTGGGTCAGAAAATCCGAAAATCACATTTTTTTGAAAAAACCGGATTAAAAAAAAATAAACTTGAGTGAATTTTTTCCTCTCTCTCTCGCCTCCTCTTTCTTCATCTTCTTTCATCCACCTATTACAATTAAGCTACACAACTTAATTAGATGTATTCTAACCTAACTTAATTTTTTTGTTAAATCTATTAAAAATTGAATAACTATTTTCCATATGAAAATTAAGGAATGAAACATTTTTTCAAATCAATATAGATAGTCTACTGTCGATTAATGCTAATTTGGTCGTTTCGATTCCATAGGCGTAGATGATGTGAATTTTTAAAGTGAAAAAATATGTTGGAATATTCCAAAAATAATGTTTTTCATCAAATCTATGGCAATAAAAATTCTAAAAAAAATGTTTTGTAATAAAGTTTCATAAGGCAGGTCCGTATTTGGCATTTTTTTCACAATAAATTTCACTGATCGGAGGAAAAAAAAATTTGGTAAAAAACTTTTTCATACTTGACATGAAAATTCTTTTTCGGAAAAAAAAAGTTTTATATAGCCAGTTGGAAAGGTGACTACGGAAACTTGTATTTTCCGAAATTTCAAAAAAATCGAGTGATATTTACTATTTTTTAGACCATCGGAAAGTCGGATTTAGACAGTTTTTTGGGCAAAACAACCTATCGAAATTTTTCCAGGTCACAACCAACATTTTTTTTGGAATCCTCGACTTCGAAAACACCCCTCCATAAAATTTCATAAAAATCGAACGAAATTTTTTTTCACCCCCCCTTAAAGGGCCTGGCGAAAATTTTGAAAATCGATTTTGACAGGGTAAAATTGATTTTGAAGAACGGAAATTGTTGCCATCGTATTCGGGATCATCGAAAATACCTCTATACCAAATTTCATCGAATTCGGAATGAAATATCGATTGGGTCAAATTTTAACCTCCTCAGCCGGTGCTTATACATAACGGGCAACTTGAGGTGGGTTTTTGAAGGTGAAGGAGACGTCTTATCGAAATTTTGCCAAAATGCAAAAATTTAGAGGACCGAAAATGATTATGCTTGACGTGTAGGGAATCACCCCAAAAAAATCTATCAGTGGTGTCGTTAGGGTTATATATTTAAAAAAATTTTGTCAGAGTGACCAATTGTGGGTTCATGTAGATTGGGTCGAACGGATTTTGGGAAAAATAATGACTTGTACCGACGATTGTTGACATTGGAATTATACTCGGAAATATAAAGGCAACTTTTGGAGAAAATAGCCGAATCCTTCTTTGAAGAACTCCCCAAGACCTTTTGAGTATATAAAACATGGGGGGGTCATGATAAAAATTTCGAAAAAAAGTCGAAAAACCTTGTAAAAAAAATTGAAATATTTTTTTGGAAATTTTTCTTTATGCCCATGAAAATTTCCATGCTCGACTTTATCGGAATCCATTATTAGAAAAAAAAAGTCAATGTAGAGGGCGCCACAAGTGGCGCCAAAATTTGAGGTTAGGTCAAAAATTTCACTAATGTAGCTATATGCCATACCGACTGACACCTAAAAACACGATACGAAGCTTCCACTATCAATTCGGGGTCATACCTGGAGCGATTTTGGAGCGGTCAATTGTCCAACAAATTTTTTTACATTATAGGCGCCCAAATGAGGAAGATTCCCAAAATATTATCGTTCCGAGTTGATATCCTGGCGGGTCTTGTACCCCAAAAAAAATGGGAGGGGGGAAAATTTTTGGGGGTCCCAATTTTTCATGTCCAACGGTTTCAGGGGAATCTATATAGTCGAAGGTTGTACGTTGGGGTGAGTAAAAATCCTTGTATTCGATTTGTGCTCAAAAAAAAATCCTCTATACGCTCATATATTTATTTTTTGTCCAAGCTTTCAGAAATTTTTTTTTGCTCACGTTCCCTATTAACGGTAGAGACAATCAGAAATCGAATTTTTCACTTTGACCTCGTATAACTTTTGCCATTTTGATCTTGGACTAAGGAAATTATAGCATAAGCTAAAGTCATTATTTCTCTATCGCATGACCAAAAAAAAAATTGATAGACCTCTAGTGGTTTTGACGTAATGGCGATGTACATGTCAAAATGTCACCTTTTTTGGACAAAAATTTCACGAAAATCCTAAAAATGGGCGGTTTATTGATGTTTTGGAGAAACGGTCATACTGACCTTTTTTATGTATTTCGGTACGGAAAATCTGAAAATTTTCATAATTTTACGATAAAAGTCATAATTTTCGAAAAAATTCGATTTTTCGAAATTTTTTTCAAATTTTCCCGGTAAGCAATTTTTTTTTGGAAAACAGATGAAATTTTTGAAATCGCCAGTCGAAAAACCTCTATATGCAAATTTTAAACGGAATCGAAAATAAAAATTTTTTTTTCAAAATCGGTAGCCTTGGAATTGGAAATTTTTTTTAAGTTTAACTTTGACCTTCAATATCTCGTTTATTAATGGAAATTAGGTGGTGAAATATTTTTTTATCGTCAATATAGACCTTCTTCTGTCGATTTATGTATATTTGGTTGCTTCGATTCCATAGGCGTAGATAATACACTTTTTTAAAGGAATGTATGTCCAAAAAAACCGAATTTTTCCCAGTTTTTAGAGGAAAAAAAAAGAAGAAAAAAGAAACTTGGGTGAATTTTTTCCTCTCTTTCTCCCCTCCTGTTCCTTCTTTCTTCTTCTTCTTCCATCCACCTATTACAACTATGTTACAACTTAATTAGATGTATTTTAACCTAACTTAATTTTTTTTAAATCTATTAAAAATTGAATAACTTTTTTCCAAATGAAAATTAAGGAATGGAACATTTTTTCAAATCAATATAGATAGTCTACTGTCGATTAATGCTCATTTGATCGTTTCGATTTCATAGGCGTAGATGATGTGAATTTTTAAAGCCCATCGTATTCGGGGTCATCGAAAATACCTCTATACCAAATTTCATCGAAATTCAAAGAAGTCTCTCCCAGAAGCACAATAAACTTTATAAATTAATAACAAATAAAATGGGTATTTAGGGGACTACTGATAGACGTCAGTTCTTATGAAAGTATGTAATACTTCTGAGGTTCACTTACAAAAAATCTCGGTAGCCGAGTGGTTAACATACCAGACTCACACGCGGTAGACCCGGGTTCGAGTCCGCGTGAAGAATTTTTTTTTCAATTGTTAATTTTATTTTTAAATAATTATTCTGCTCAATATTGATCACTACAACAGGCAGACGCTTGAAATATGTAGCAGAATATCCATTCTTATAAATAAAGATACTGTACCCTTCGTGCAGGAGTCCGACGGGCAACATCTATTTATAACGCATCGCATATTTAAAAAAGGAAACCGTAATGTTATACAAATTGTACATTTAAGAACTGTACGTTTATCACAAAAAATTAGTGAAGACATAAGATAGAACTGGTACGATTATAAATGAAATTGTTGAAAATTTTTAATTTCAAGTTATATTTATTTTACAGTATATTCAAAT
>CAJUYG010001596.1:14877-42533 GCA_910591675.1 Galerucella calmariensis | reverse complement strand
GAAAATTTTGAAATGTTTGTCACTTCAGTGGTTTGTACATTCATATATATAGCCAAAAAATGTGTGGATATGATTCTTCTCTTTGATTAGAATAATTATCCTTTGGTTAGTTAAAGAAAACAGCTTATTTTAATAGCTTTTTCTATTGATTTTATTTATCGTGACAATACAAAAATAATATATATATATATATATATATATATTATTAACATCATTATATATATTTGCAAACCAGTTGTGTAATTTCATAATTACTTTTTGTATGATTGTACATTGGAATAGTAACATTTAAAAATTAGCATAGGTACTTACATTCATTTGTAAAATCGGCATCATACTGGTTTTCCATTCCAAATACAGTTTTCTCAACTCCGACTCCGTCCGCCACCGCAATTACCACTATCTATAGATCCTATTATTGAATGGCGGTGTCGAAGGAAATATATCGATTACCGAGTCATTAATACATAGTTCATGAACAAACGATGAGTCACAGTTGCGGTGCACAATCTTTTTCCGTTTTTTTAAGGTTTGAGAAAATGAGAGGTGATAAAAACCATGCAGCTAGGCTCAGCGAAAGCAAGAAAGGTGACAATAGACGGTCGATGTTTAATTCGATATTGGAAAAAAAGTATCGATACCACGGAGTATCTATCGACCATTTTATAACATTTTTATTTCAACCCTACTTAAATTCGTATCCTCTATTCGTATTTGTGATTGTTTGCTAGTATAAATATATTTCTAATAAGTAATTTGATGGTAATTTATTATTTATTCTCCGTCATTGGAATTGTGTCGCTGTGGTATACCGGATTTGAACGAGGTAAGTTTAATTTTTTTTTGCATTTTACTTCATCATGAATCACTCAAAGGATATGCGAAAATATTATATGCGTGCTAAAAGAGCCCAGCAGCCTTACACTCATGCAAACTCTCCTGTTCCCTCGACATATAATCAACCCAGTTCTTCATGTGAATCTATATTTAATAAAATTTTATCATATTCTTTTAGCTCTAGTAGTGGTAATGGTGAGGAAATTGAAGTATTTGATAGCAATAATTCTCCATTCTCCATACTCGAAATTCGAATGTTTGTACTATGATTCCTCCGAATGCATATTTTGAATCTAGTTCAGCAGAATGGGCTTTACATCATAATATTCACGAGTGAGAAGCTTGCTCCTAGCTTCGAGTGAAATTGATCTGGCAATGGCAAACTGAAAACTTCAAACTCCAACAGTTGCTTGTATCACAGATTAATCTAAACCAACAGAAGGGGTATTTTTCCCAAATGTTTCTTTCCTATTTCCTCCTTCTGCTTCGGTTTTATATGATTATTTGATATACAAAATCATTTGTTATTTGGAATGCATTGAAATGCAGAAGATGGAAAGAAAATATACAAAAGGAACGTCGAACATCAGGCAAAGAATATGTGAGTACTTCTAAAGTTGTTGTACCAGTCAGAGTAATGGGAAATGCATGCAACTGCAGACTAAAATGTTTTGACAATGTGCCAGCTGATGTTAGACAAATAGTTTGCGATGACTTTAATAAACTATAAAGCAAAGAGCTTCAAGATTCTTATTTATGTCGTAACATTGTCGTCAATGATGTCTCACGAAAAAGAAACCGCACAGATGATGTAGAACGAAACAAACCAAAAAGTGTAACTTGCACATTTTCTCTAAATATTTCTTTTGAAAATCTCAAGCTTCCTCTTATTATTTTTTCTTATTTCAGTTTAAAGTAGGTGTCAACAATTTTCATGTTTGTAAAAATGCATTACTTGCAATAAATGGTATAAAAAAAGGTAGGGTAGATAGATTAATAAGTCACTTGAAAACCAGTGGCACACCTCCACCAGATCAAAGGGGACGGCATAATAATAGACCAAACAAAATTACTCCAGAAACACTTGCCAAGATACGCGATCATGTATTGTGCTTTCCCAGATATAAATCCCACTATAGTAGAAGTGATAATTTGTGCAAATACTACTTATCGCCATTACTCAACATTGCCAAATTACATGAGTTGTACCTGCAAAAACACGAACCTGTCCAATATGCATTACTACAAGGGAATAGAAGAAGTGAACATTTTAAAGAAAATTTTAGACCTATGGTGCAATATGAATTTTTCAGGAAATACTTCTCGGAAAATTTTAATATCACATTCGGTTATCCAAAATCTGATATGTGTCAAAAATGTGACAAAATGATTAATCAAATTAACGGTGAAGATACAGAAGCTGAGAGAGACAGACTCAAGGCAGAAAAATCATTGCATGTTGCAAAAGCCCAAACCTTCTACGAACAGCTTAAACTGGAGTCGGAACTATCTAAAACTACTGCTCACATGGAAGTTATAACTTTCGACTAACAACAAAATGTTTATCAACAAGTGGAGAAGTATTTTATAAGATTCAAATTTGGGTCTATAACTTCTGTATCCATGTCGCAAGCACTGGCATAAGTTATTTTTTTCTATATGATGGAACCATTGCTGGAAAGTGACAAAACGAAGTCATCAGTCTACTGAATTATTTCTTTGAAAATATTATAAGACCAGAAGTAACTGACCTTTACATGTTTTCAGACAACTGTGCATATCAAAACGAAAATTTGGTCATGACTCAGTATCTTTTTTATACACTTGTAGAAACTAGAAAATTCAAATTTATTCACCACCGCTTCCCTGAATCAGGAGCGCTATTCTGTACGCGGCATTGACAGTCGTCGGTATCGTTATGTTAACAAAAGCCATCGGTGGCGCGGCCGACGGGACTAATATAACGCTATTCTGTATGCCACGGTTTTTGACGCTCGGAATTGCAACCAATAATTATCGGCATAGAAGTGACGTCACTCGATTCGGTACATGTGGCCAATGAGCGATGAGGAAAACTGTCAAATTTGTGAACAAACCAAAGTGCACGTTGAAGATTAGAGCAAATTATCCCTTGTGATATTACCCAATAAAGGATAAAGAAGAAGAAGAAGATTAGAGGTTATATTTTAGTTTCGTTGGAAGGTAGGGTCATATAATTAGATAATAGATAGTGGTAGTGACATATCTTTTATCTGTTATCATGAACGATACAATTCATGTTTATATTAACATTAACAACCTCAAAAACTCGAAATTTAGAGTCAACTAGCATTGAAGAATTGATCTGGCGTTAACATTTATATCTCTTTTTTTTCAAGTCTCAAAGATAGGATAAGTACAGATATTAATTATTTTAAAGGAATTTCTTGTTCTATCAAATCTAAGGGTTATAATACCGCTCAGAGGGATCATTTGATTCAGTACAAGGAGAGCCATTCAAATTTTGCTGCAGGAAAATGTTGTGGAAAAGATGGGAAGGACTTATAAAACACTAGATTAGACACTATACACAATATAGTTACTCTTCAAATATTAAAAAGTCACTTAAATAATCCACAATTTCAGCCAAACATCAACAAATAATGAAAATATCCTTTCAACGAAAATCGATAACGGTTACCGTGGGGTTCATGAGATCACGGTAGACATACCGATTCTCATCGACTCGAATTCGCGATATCGGTCGGTGAAAAGGTATACAGAATTACAGAATGCCGCACATGCGACTTACCGACGGCTGTCGATAACTGAGTCTTACCGATACCGATTTCTCTCCGAGACGAGTTACAGAATAGCGCTCCAGGCCATAGCTTTCTGCCGTGTGACAGGAGCTTTGCGGCTATCGAGGAGAGAGAACGGAAATATGATAAAATTTACCTACCAAGCGAGTATGCCAAAATCATTCGAGAATCTGGAAAAAAATTTGAGGCCAAAACATGTTTTTAAATTTTAAAGAACATTTTTTGACAAGTTTCAAAAAGAATCCAACCGTGAAAGATGAGAAATTAACAATTTCGAAGTACAGAATTTTTCAATATGACATGTCAATATTGCCAAAGCATCTCAACATCGCTACGAATTTGAACTTAAAAATGAGAATAGTGTTCTCAATATGCCCGATAATACCAAAACCTTATATACTCGAAGAAGGAAGTTGAAAAAGAAGAAGTTCGACCATGTCATGGCACTGGCTGCTGGTTATGTACTACCGGTTGATCAGTGGTTTTATAATGAGATAAAAAACTATCACATGGATTTTGCTGAAAGAGAAGCTGCCACATCGTGCTCCGAATTCGTAGATAATGATAACTAATGTCTGCCTTGGACCAATATTACGGTATCCGCCAAAATAAACAGTACCGAAACAGAGAGTGCTGTAGAGTTGTTTATGTAATATGGATTTGTCATATTAGTATTGTAATATTTTAATTTGAGTGATGTAGTTCTTATTTTTAGATTTTTATTATTCTGTTATATTTTATTATTATTTATTTTGGGCGCCTTTATTTTTCAAGAAATTGGTATAGTTACTTTAAATTTTTGTTTGAAGAATTCGGCTAGCTATTGAAAAAAACAATTTTGACTCTCTCTCCCAAGTTGCGGTTCCCTCAATTAAAGTCTGATCAAATGATTTAATAGTTTTTGGAAAACGTTTAATATATAATTTTTATGTATTTTAATAAATTTAAAAACAAACTTCGAAGAATTATTTCCCTACTTTATAAACCTTTTTTTTTTAAACTCTATTTTCTCTTATTATCCTCAGCAACTAAATATTCCGTCTCTTCATCCTTTTATTATTCAATGATTTTATTATTACCTACCCTTTATTATTATCTTAAAATTCACTCGTCGTGTTCCCCTCGTAATACAAATAGAATGACTTGAAACTTGAAACTTTGAACATGCGCACACGCAAGAATCTTAACTAACTTATTATATAAGAAATAAGCAATTGCGAAATGAATGTTTTTAGGATGAATAAATTTACAGGTTATCTACTTCCATGAACTTGAGTCTAATAAATCCTCATCTCTGCTATGTGGGATATAAATTAATCGGAATTGATTGCTGATTTCATACACACTATTATAGAAAGTAAACTGAACTTTCTCAGGAACAAACTGCATACAATATCCTTTGAAATTTCTGGGATGCTATCTCCAGTCAAGGTTAAATATAGGTCAAACAAAGCTTACCGCTTTCTAGAAGATAATTAAATGATGAAATCTCTTACACGGTTAGTACTTTTTGTTTTTCTATTAGTTTGGTATGATTTTGAGGCACTTTACTTTATATTTTTAAATTTTTGATTTTTCTTTCTTAATTTTTGCACCTTCCACCTTCTTGTTCCAAAATCAAAAACTTTCCATTTTTTTCTTGTTTATTCTCTCACAGGCTACTTTCCCTGTGATC
The DNA here is from genome assembly GCA_910591675.1 of Galerucella calmariensis. Taxonomy (NCBI): domain Eukaryota; kingdom Metazoa; phylum Arthropoda; class Insecta; order Coleoptera; family Chrysomelidae; genus Galerucella; species Galerucella calmariensis. The sequence continues at coordinate 37,220 of CAJUYG010001596.1, read as the reverse complement.
TAATTGTGTTAGTGTCATTTTTAATTAACTTCTATGGATATAAAGGTCCTTTCACATGTTCATTATATCAATGTTCCTTATCAACTACACTTTCTTTTAATCGGTTGATTCATTTCGCGATTAATCACTGTCACTTCACTGAATATTGAGATGAGTTACATAAATCTAATTTAACTACACTATCTATTACATTTTACTTAACATGTATCAATTATAATATTATTTATTTAAGGTTTATAAAGATATTCTATGTTTATTATTTATTTGTTTTAAATTGTTCTATTTTTAAATTTAATTTGATTTCCTCCAAAATTATTCCTATTCAGGGTGAATTGATTTATTACATGTTATTTTCTTTAATTACAGGTTCTTCACCTTAAATTGGATTCACCTGCTTTCAGATCACCACAGTATATTAGTATTTTAGTTGATATATTAATAGTACGCTGCAGTTAAATTTGATTTAAAAATGGTTCTAACAACGGAAGAAAAAATTTTTTTGGTAGAGCATTATTTTCGTTCATACGGAAAAGGTCGTAATGATGGTCCAAGCTTAGAACAGGTGTCAATAAAATATCAACAAAAATTTAATATCCTTCTCATTCACCTGATCTGACGCCACCTGACGCATACATTTGGGGCATAATGAAGGACAAAATATTTCACTCGGAAAATCCGCCGGCGAATATTGCCGAACTACGGGAAATAATACAAAATATTTTTCGGCAGTTACATCAACCACTTTTTATAAATATGTTTATTGACTTACAAAATCGATATGAAGCTTGTTTGCGTCGAAATGGTGAACATTTTGAACACTTACATTACAGAAATAAAAAATTAATTTTTATTTTCATTTTCGGAACTGTTTATTTTGGCGGATGTATATTAAAAATAATATTGTTATGTTATTTCAATAAATTAAGAATAGCATGTACTGATTTTTGCTTGAAAATAAATATTGTAAAAAAATGACAGCTAAACTGTGCAAAAAGTGGACATGTCCATTATTATTATTAGACACATGTGAATCCACAAACTCAAATAGTCGGTTAAAATATTACATTTCAATAAGCTTTAACTGACCAATGTCCAAACTCAACTGTTTTTTTCAATAAAACCTAGAAACGTTTTTTGTGTCTCCTGAAAAATTCATAAAAGTGGACTCGTCCACTTCTTGCATTGACCCCTGCAAAAAACTTTCGGAGTGGCGCCCGGCACCTCCTATAATATTTCTCGGGTTTGAAGTTAGATAACAAAATTTTAATTTAAGCTATTGGTGCATGAAGGTGTTAATTCACTGTTTTATTAAAATGCCGAAAATGGCATGTATTAAGGTGTTAACTCAATATCTTTGCATTAGTACAGACTCTGGTTTATAGATGTCGCCAGGAATCTTAAAAACTGAAGTTCAAAACACGTCAACTCAAGCTTTGTCAAACATATTTAGAGCAAGAAGGTGTCAACTCTTGCTAATTATGCAAGAAGGGGTTAACTGCTAAGTTAGCACCTTCTTCCAATATAACTTAGTACGAATTTGATTGTTTACATTACACAGTGTTGTTTTAGTATTATTGTACAAAGTTTAAATTAAGTGATATTTCTTGTGTTTATTATTATCCGGCAACAAAAGTAAGTCCTTTATATGCATTAGCCATTGAATATTATAGTTAATCTAAACAGATAATCGTATTTATAAATAATTATAATGTTTTTTCAAACATAACCTTAAAATGAAAAATATATAAGGTAACCAAATATTTTAAATTTTAGTTTTGAAAATACTTCATAATGGCTGGACCTAGTGGAAGAAGTGGTAGAATTCTTAAGTTAGCTTTGGATGCTGCTAAAATAACAGAAGCCCAAATAGAAACCGATGAGGATCCATTTTTAGATTCTGGCTCAGATTACCAACCAGCATCTGATTCTACTGACGAAGAAACTGATGAAAATTTTTCTCCTAAGAGAAAAAAAGTTAAGAAAGAAATAGCCAAGAAGAAATCAAAGCAAAATACAGCTTCTTTTTTCGAAAACCAAGAACAAGTCCTAATAAGAACTGAGCAACAAGACAAAAATCGAACACAAAATATTAATGACCCTAAAGAACCTGTTCAAATTATACAGAAAGAGCCGGAGGAAAATATTGACAGAGAAGTTGGAGATCCACAGATTATTGGCAATAAGACAAGAAATGAATCCGACGAAGTTAAAGAACAACAGATAAATGGAATGGAAAGATATATAAATATTCCTGCTATTGCCATTGAAGTTAATAAAAGATTAAGAGAAAAAAAATCAAGGAAGCTTGAAGCTCAACCAAAAAACTGGAAAAGGAATATTAATATGGCAAATAGAGAAAAAGGAAAAGAATACACTGACTATAAAAATAGACGCGTTCCAGAAAAAACATCCGCAGCTGGGAAAATGCTTTGCACCGAAAAGTGTAGATTAAATAGTATGTCAACATATCAAATATTTTCCTGCAGAAATGTCACATTATTCCAGGAATAAAAATGAACATCGCTTATACTTATCCCCTATGCTATCAATCAACAAAATGTATGAACTATACAAGAATCAGTGTAATGAACAAAACATACAGTTTATGAAAAACAGCAGATACAGAAAGATTTTTGTTTCCAAATTTAATCTTGGCTTTGGGTCTCCAAAATCGGATACCTGCAAAGTTTGTGATGCGAAAGAAACAAATGATGAACATGTAAGACGGTATAAGACAGCGTTTGAAGAACAAAAAAAAGACAGAAAATTGGCACATGATGGTGATATTCTATACATTAATTTTAATATGCAAACAACATTACCTCTACCAAAGCTGTCTACCAGTGTGGCTTTTTATCTAAGACAAATGTGGCTATACAATTTGAGGATTCATTGTGTAAGTAAAGGTGACGCCTTTGGTAAAGGATTTTTTCACCTTTGGACTGAAGACAAAGGTGGTAGAGGCCCACAAGAAGTTGGAAGCAGTATTTTGTCATTCCTACAAAGCATTAATAATGAAAATGACTACTTAGTAGCCTGGAGTGACTCTGCGGGTGGGCAAAATAAGAATTTTTTCATTATTTGTTTGTGGCATTACCTAGTACACCAGGGAATTTTTAAAACTGTTGATCATAAGTTTCCGGAGGTTGGCCACAGTTTTATGGATATTGATAGAGACTTTGGTGCTGTCGAAAAAGTTATTCGAAAAGTTCAAAACATTTACACAGTTGATCAGTACATGACGTTAATGACGGAAGCTAGAAAAAGGAATCCGTTTGTATCAACTAGAATGGAAGATACATTCATTGATCTGAAAGAACTGCCTAGAAAGCTCAACTTGTTGGACAGAAAAAAAAGTAATAAATAGTTTAGTTGAGCGGTCCCTGTTTAATCCACTGGCAACTGTACGTGGCGTTTTCTCGCGTTGGCTCCGCAGAAAATGTCCACATATTGGTCAACGAAAGTAACCAACAGAGATCGTTCAAGTTCCGTGGTAAACGGTGTCCTATATTTCGCGATTTTAGATTCTGGTTATCGTATTGTCGATCCTGATGGAAATTCGCCGACGACAGCCACCGTCGTTAACATCGGTCGGAAATGTCGGAAATGTCGAATTAATTTGAGTTTGATTTCTTTTGATGAAAATGCCGACGGAAATTGTCGGAGAAACGTCGTTATTGGAGAGGGTGAGGATTTGGAAGAAGGTAACGATAGTGATTGTGATATGTTAAATGAATTAAATAACTCCACGTCCAACAATTTACTTGAATCGGTTTACAGGGGGAGTATTACAAATCTATTACGACAGCCACCGCAATCATTATTACCGCCCCTGCCTCGTCTATCGTTACCTTAACCAAATACAGTAGTCGTCGATGCTAAATTAGATATTGTTAATCTGAAGAAAGTTCATTCGTACACAAAAATTCAACTTGAATCGCGTGTATCAAGGGACGATCAACCCGGTACCTCACGCTTATTCACGGGAAGAATTGGTAAGAACTATCCAATTGGTAATGAGATCTTTTACGATCGCGATTCTGATTAGCTTGACACTGACACTTTTGGCCTCAAGATTGAGTGAGCCAAAAAATCCAAAAAAAAACTGGTAATGTTATTTATCTAAAAAAATTTGTGTTTTCATTAATAATTTATCAAATTTTCTTCATTTTCTTCCCTTTTTATTACACTTTTTTTTCCAGCATCTATTCTTTTCATTTACTTTACGTACTACATTCGTACACCCTTTAAACTTACCTTTTCACAGAGTTCTCTCTTTCTCGAATAAATTGATTTAAAAAAAATAATCTTCCTTGAATTCTAACATAAAAATATTGTATTATCAATTTCCATTGATTCAACTGGAATTTTCTTTCACATATTCAATATAGATTGAATTATAATTTAATATTGCTAAGTGCAATAGCATTACGATAAATGCTTCGTTTGAGAAATACACCAGATCCTGTTACTGAATCACTCACATTTTGGAGGATGATAAGTGAGTCCGGCGTCAAGACAAGGACATAAAACGGAGCCAAATGGTGAACTTAAGATCTATATCTCCTCTGTTTCCTAAATTCAGGAGCGAATAAGCATCCGGAACTCACTATGTAATAACTAGTAGTTTGGTGAGTCTATTCCGGAACTTCAAGACCATCCGGGTATTGTTTTCTAGACAGATAGATGTGAAAGTGAAATAGATAATCTTATCCAGCGAATTTCAGACAATATCTGCATTAATAAAAATGGCAGGTACAGAACCACGGATGCAAATCTGGCAGTGTTCCTCAACTCGTGCTGACGATCTAAGACGTCAATCATGGGGTTCAAAAGTGTATGAAGCCACAATTCCCCACCCGATCGAGTTATTGGGTCGCCTGGTCCGACAAATTACTCTAATCTAGGGTCACAGATTCTTCATAATCTTGAAGCGTTCAAAAGAAAGTAATTCCAAGATCATATTTGGATGGTTATTGGACGGATTACTCAGAGGAGCAAGTGTTCATTGTGTATCACGCAGATCAGTAGCTGAATTGATAGACCATTTAAGCAACAACCCATCTGTGATATCTCTTTGGAGGTCCACATCTTTTGAACAACTGTTTATGGAAACTCCTCATAAGGTTACACGTTCTTACCCTCTTTCAAATAAAGATCTGGGTTCGATCATTCCCACGGCACACATTCCGATCTCAATCTGAAAGGTCGGTATGGCTCTTTTCCGACATCAATGACCCGACAATAGCAGGTCTTCTTGTTGCTTCGTCCAAGTTGTTGCCTATTTCATATTCTGGATCTTTTCACAAGGTAAACAAAGATTAAACTAAAGGTCTGTTTCTTAAGAGTATCTGAGTTGGCTAAAGAGTTTAGACCACTGATCCCAGGTCTGCCCGATTTCCGGGACCTCATAATCAAGACACAGGGAGAATTGGGAAGTGAATGCTCCCATTTCAACACCTTAGTACGTACTATAATGGGGATATCCAGTCCTGAAGTGGTGTTGATAATATATGGATCGTTCAGACACTGGGGACACCCTTTTATCCAATATCTAGATGGCCTTGAGAAGCTTCACGCTCAAACTACTTTGGAGAAAGGAATTGACGAGGTATATGTTCAGTATTTAGGGAGTGACCCAGCGTTCATAGTCCTGTCAACAAAAGTCGAAAAGAAAAAGAAATTGTACGTGGACCATAGTCTCCTATCACAAAATCACCCACTCAAGGACCACATATCTCAAAACACGTGGCTAACGCCGAAGCAATTGATGGATTTCGGAGACAACTGGCACGAGCTACCATTGATGGAATGTTTTGAGGTCCCCGACATGATTGACCCATCCCGCATGTACTCAGATAAGAGTCATTCCATGAATCGACGTGAGGCTCTCAGACATGTTAGGACGTCCCCCGGTAGACCGATCCCAAGCAGAAAAGTACTGGAAACTTTCTTGACCACCGAAGCAACAAATTGGGAGGTTTTTGTTAGGATGATTAACAACGAAGGGCTCAACTCAGATGATTTGATTCTCGGATTGAGAGAGAAAGAATGAGATAATAAAAAGGTCGGACGTTTCTTCACATTTATGTCCTGAAGACTTAGAGAGTATTTCGTTGTGACTGAATATCTGATTCAATTTCATTTCGTCCCATTATTTAAAGGCATTACCATGGCGGATGATTCGAACAAGTTAATGGACAATACATCCGGACAGGGAAATACAGATTACGCAAATGTTTGTATAGCAAACCACATCGACTATACTAAGTGGAGTAATCACCAACGGCAAGAGGTCAACAAGCATGTATTTGGGGTGATGGGTCAATTTCTGGGATACCCGAACCTCATAGAAAGGACTCCCGAGTTCTTCCAAAGGAGCTTAATTTACGGAAAAAAGAAATGCATAGATGGTAGTGAATGCATAAGGGATGAAATTTGCAACAGAGTTTAAAATCATTAATCAAGAGTGACAGTATGATTAGAGTTTCCAATGGTGCCAAAGTGACCCCTCGCGTCCCATCCACTGGGATAGAGGTCCAATTCCCTGTGGATTGGTTCAAGGGGCATCCGGGCGAAAAACCTCCTCTAAACATAGAGTTAACTACCAAGGACCTATCTAGGAGCCGCCGAATCGTCAGGGCACAAATAAAAATCTCAATATATCCCTGGATCAGGCACAGACATTCCTGTACTTATTCGCCCAGACGGTTCAGGGAACACTTGAGAAATATTGGTCCTCCTACGGAACGAACATCGGAAAAGCAGGGGATTTGATCAACCCACTATCCATCTTCAGAATAGCAGCTATAGAGAGAACCAAGGAGGATCCCGGGCATCAGGCGGACTCATATGATGACTTCTGGATGTGCTTATATCTATTATCTATTTACCGATTGATTAAGGCCTCCGTGTCTCTGCTTCTGCCAATCCAGAGTTTTTTGAATGGGTCCACTTGATAGGGGCAATACTGAGGCAAACCAGATCGATGAATGCCAAGCACGTATGCAAGAACCAGATGATGAACATATTCCTTAACGCAGCCGTAGTGGCTTTTAATAATGCCCTCAATTTTAATCTCAAAAAGGTCTTCACTGAAGAAGGCAACCCATTAGAGCAACAGAGTGAAGAGGTTCTTACTGCAATAGAAGACATTGCAAATCATCTCACAAGATCAAGATCTGCTGGTGACTGGTTCTTATTGATAAGTACAAACGGACAACAGATGCCACCAATATTAAAAGAATATCTTTAGAGAATCGGCAGGGGTATCAAAGACGCTAGGGTTGGGACCAGGGTTGCCAACTTTTCCAGCCGCCATAACCGGACAACAAATTTAATCTGGTCATACTTGGTCAAAATAGAAAAAAAAGAACATTAAGTCTAATTAAGAGTTTTATTCAGAAAACATACAGATATCAGCAGCTATGTAAAAACAAAAAATAGGCGGAATTGTTGGTGATGTTCAACTACCTATTCAGAGTTAGAAGAATTTCTAGGAACAGATGTGGGAACATTATTTTTTCTTAAAATTATACTTGGTCTCGCTTTTCACATTTTTCACAAGTGATTTTCCTGCATCTGTTCTTAGAAATGTTTCAAACTCTGAACAGGTGAAATTATAATTGAACATTACCATCAATTCTGCCTTCACCATGTCGACCTTAAGACGATTTCTTTCGTCCTGCCAAATATTTTTCATCACGCTAAAAATGCGTTCTACAAACGCATTTGACGGTGGAACCGCAAATATTGACTGTGCTATTCTCAGAAGATTTGGGGCTTTAGTTTTTTTGAAAAATGCAACCCACAATAAATCAGCTCGCTTTGGATTTGTTTCCTGACTCTGACTCCGTTGGTCCGTGCTATTACTAGTACTTGGTCCAGGTTCCACAGTTTTTTGGTTGTTTTTTAGCTCCTGAACTACTGTATTCAGCATACAAATTTCTGAGAATAGTTGGTCGCCATCAAATTTAACACCTAGCTTCTCCGCAACCGTGACTACGTCCGTGAATTCCAGCTCTTCGTTCAAATTGAATGGAGTACACAGTTTATAAAAAGAAGTGTCGCTGAAGTCAAACCACTTCGTCAAATATTGTAATACTCGATCATACACATTTTGCGCGTCATTTGTAAACTTGATACGATCTCCGGGCGAAATTTTCGACAGTGATTGCTGTATCTTGAATCCGTAGAATTGTTTTTCTTTTCTGGCGGCGATTTCACTTCGTAAGTTTTCGAAGATCGTATACACTTCTGTTATTTGGACATAGTTACTTCGTACGATATTTATGTACTTGGTTATGAGTCCCATTATGTTGTGCACAAAATATAGGTATATTTCAGGGAGCGACAGTTCGTTAGAAAGCTGGTGAAGATTATCTTCTGTCGCCGATCCTTGAGAAAGGAACATCCAGATCAGAGGATTGACTTCGTCTTTTCCTTGCTCTATGAAGTATGTTTTTACCGCCGGCCAGTCTAACAAAAGTCTATCTACAGCGGGGAATAGAGTGCAGAATCTTGTCGGAACATGACGGAGTAGATTTTTGTATTCCACATCTAGAAACTCGAATATTTGCTTGAAGTGCGCCAACTTCTTCGCACTTGATGAAAACTCATTAAACACTTTTATGACGAATGATTCAACGTCATAAGGCAGCATCCTTAGCGCAAACTTAGCGGTGTTATGCAAAATATGCATGTGACAATGTCCAGCCACAAGCTCTGTTAGATTCAACGCATTCTTTAGGTTGACAAATACAGATTTGTTTTTTCCATAGTTTACCGAACAATTATCAGCTCCATACGAAACTAAATTACCTGGGTCAAGGTCAACTTTCTTTATGCACTTGATCATATTTTCGGCTATGGCATCGGAAGTCTCATCTGAATCTTCGTAGAAGTCGATGATAGAAGAAGTCGTACCTTTGTCTGCATTGAAGAACCGAATTGCAACCGGATACAACTTGCAGTTGCCCTTGTTTGAAGCGTCGCAAGCTATCGAATACGGTGCTTGGTCTACATCTTTTAGAACCAACGATAGTGCGTGAGGTGCGAGCACATTTTCAACGATCGCTTCGGCCTTTGTACGACCGCATTGAATTTTCGGAGCGATTTTCGAGTCTGGAAATATACGTGGTAAAAGCTTATTTCCACAATCTTGCGATAAATAGCTATGATGATGCTTTACACCGTGATAGGTTAACACCAGCTCCGCAAACGCGACTCTTTCTTCTTCTGCACTACCAATCTTAATGAAGAACTTACTTAGAAGCGACGACTGACTGGCTGATTGGCACTTTCGAACATGTCCCGTAGTCTGCTGATGGTGTTTAATGGCTTTAACCCCATCGTGCTTAATAGTAAAAGTGATTCTACACATTTTACAAAAAGCCGTTGTGTCGTCTTCTTTGCTAAGCCATTGAGAAAAACTTTCGTCCGTTAGCCATTCGTCATGAAAACAACAAAATCTTTTTTTAACTTTTGGAGGAGTTTCATTCATTTTGGCAGTCAATTTATCACACACGTACAGGCAGTTAAGGCAGTTAGTATATAGCAGGTTAGTATAAAGCAGTTAGTAGTTAGCTTAAAAAGCAAGTCTTCAAATCAAAACACAATGAAACGAAACAAAAACGGGCGTTACACTTGACAGAACGAAACGAACTGATGTCGCTGGCCGCCCCACCCGCCCGCCGCGCCCCCGCCACCCGCTTTTGCAGCCTGCGTACGTGCATGCATCGCCGTCGCCGGTGAATTAGCAACGTCGCGTTCACTATTTTATCAAGATGTTATCTGACCGGACAAATTGCATCCGGTCGGATGTTAGCGACCGGACCCCAACAATTCCTTCTAAAACCCAACCGTCCGGTCGAAAACCGGACGGTTGGGAACCCTGGTTGGGACAATAGAGGAACAGCTGTCGAGATTGATTTTTGCTAATTAATATTCTTTATCACTGATAATTTTATACATATTACCTTCATGAAAAACTAACAGATGTAATACAATGGATCCAGGTAGAAAAAAGCTGTTAAAAACGTTAGGTAAACTAGATGCCAAAGGGTATGGGAAGCAGCTTCAGGAGGAGGCGGAGAATTACGATCACATGCAGAGCAGAAACCTTGTGCCAGTACCAAATGCACAGCACAGGAAGAAATTATGGACGCAATGAGCTGGATGAAACCTGAAGATGTTCCGATTGATGATGACAGCAACAGCTTGGAAGAGCCTGCGGATATCTCTTCGAGCATTGCCGATGTCAATAGAGCATTTGATGAAGAGTGTATGACGGAAAACCTATCAGGGAAAGAAGAAGAATTCCCCGTCGACCGGTTACTTGTGGAAGAAGACCCGGTAGTTAAAGAACTATCTATTAATTTATTTGTTAATAGTAAAGAAGTTTATTTTTTTATATTTTCCGATTTTGAATATAACTTCTTGACGAGTGGAAACTCGCTTCAGTTTTTTTTTATAATACTTTAATACTCAATAAAAGTTGATTTGACCTAGAAAATTGTTTTTTTATTACATTGCTGAATCAATTAGGATTGAATATTCACCGGTTCCACATTGAGATTACGATTCTAGTGTTTTCTTCACAGGACATTTATATTTATTTGATATTGCTTAGGATTGTGATAGTTCAGTTTCATTTCCGAATTTTATTTTTACTCTGTGCGTCGATAATGAGTTACTTGTTTTTTTTTTCAACTCTTGAATTTTAGTTCCGGACTAGTGGGTTACAATAATTGTGTTTTTATATTTCCTTCAAACCCAAAGGGTACCTCGAACTTGCAAGAGCCACAACTTGTTCGAATAACCGGCAGATTTAAACCGTTCTTTCGTCACCTCGTGGGCCAAGTTACTTCTTTCATTGTCTGAATAATAGTTTTCTTAATATTTCCTTTAAATCCAAAGGGTACCTCGAACCTGCAAGAGGCTTAGCCACAACTTGTTCGATTAACCGGCAGATATTTCTTTCGCCACCTCGTGGGCCAAGTTATTCTCTTATATTACGGGAGCGACATCATTTGAATCCCTAGACGACGGTACGGCGGTCAACACTTCCGAAGAAGCATGCCGAGTACGAAACTATATTCGTCATACGGAAGAATTTGAACGAACAATGAGAGAAGCCGTTCTAAAGCAGCACCCACGTAAAATGCGTAAGCTTTTTGCACTCTATTGTTGTATTTCCATCGAAAAGTGTTTCACAGAATTTAATGCCATTTGGCAGCAATTTTGTGAATATAGGATTGATGATTTTGTCCAAATGAGACATCTTTCATTAAAAAAAGCGGAGGAAGAAACCTTTCTCGAAATAGAACAAGTCATTAAAAGAAACCACTCCGATTTAAGATTGAATGCGTTAAAGGTACGTCCATTTTTTAAAGAAAACAATAGAAGGGGTGCTGCTTCGCTCAACAACCACCGTGGATCCCAAACCGATGATAAGGTCTTCCGTAACGATCTTTGTTACGATTGTGGTGTGGAAAACGATAATGATTTGCGACGTCGTCATCGAGGATGATAATTCTGACGACCATTTCAAAGTCCAGCGTTTATTTTATGTCGACGGACCGGGTGGAACCGGAAAATTCTTTTTATATAATTGTCTTCTGAAAGCTATTCAGACCATCGCGGTAGCGTGGACCGGTATCACTGCCAATCTTTTTGTTGGTGGTACAACCGTACACAAAGCTTTCAGATGGCCAATAACTATAACTGGTGACACCATCCCAGGATGGGCGGCAAAGTCTAATCAAAGCCGTGCAATTGTCGAGAATGTCGCTTTCAGAAGGTAAACAATGTCAGTACTGGACCAGTTTGGTAACCTGTCCATCAGGGTCTCCAAAGTGGATGGCCATATCCGAAGAAGTCGCCAAAGACCAGAGGGTAGGTGAAAGAATAATCGTTGACAATGACCAGAGGGTGTACAAGAAGTATCGACAATGACCAGAGGATCTACAATAATTGAGAAAGAAGAAGAGATAAGCGATGAGTTTTGCAAATATACAAGGAGTATCGAAAAGTATCATCCGAATAATCGACAATGACCAGAAGCTCACTTCGTCACTCTTTTTTTTTATTTTTTTTTTATTAAAAAATGTTTCAGAATCTGTGGGATTTGAACCCAGGACTTATGTTTCCAAGTCCGGCATATATTCCACTGTGCTAGCAAAGCATCTTAAATGATACGTCTAAGATGTGTGAGACAAGAAGCGAAACAAGCGGTGAGTAGAGACGAGCCTAGCCTCGATATTAAAAAAAACTTAGCACTAGCAAGCCATATTAATTATATGGTAAGATATGTGTAAGTGTTGGTACAATATAGACTAGCCTCTACTCTTTTTTAGAGCCTAGCCCCTCCAGTAAAGCCTGGCCTAGCCCGTATAATAGGTGAATAAAAAAGACAGTTGTAGAAATAATACATATATATTTATCAGTAATATTATAAAATGATAAAAGAATCACACTGTTGACCAGTGGCGGCTGTACCTTAAGTGCACTCGTGCGCTGAACCACCAATTCAAATGATTTAAAAATTACAAAATATTACTTCATCTTCATTTTTAAATTACCATTTTAATATTTATTTTTTAAACATACAAAAACGTATAAAAAATTAAACTTCCAATTATGGTCAAAAAGTTTGAGCGCTTTAGGCTAAGGTTACTATGGATGCGAATTCTGACGAAATTTTGTTCTGACTACTTCTGATCAGTTCGTACGAAGTCGTCCAAACGAACAAACGCCCCCTGTCTAATGAGTTTGTTTACAGTGGAAGCGGATTAGACGTCAGAATGGACACGATATCGTCAGAACGATTTGAGCGTTCAAACAAGTTTGATTTTTTCGTGCGACCAGCGACTGTTTGGTGCGTTAAATTGCAAGTTATAGCTAATTTCACCATGGATATTGAGAAATTAATTAGTATTGTGTACGAGAACAGGTGTTTGTGGGACATGAAAGACAAGAATTACCACAACAGAGATATTGCTCGAGAAACCTGGGAGAAGGTGGCAGCAGATCTCAATACTAGCTGTAAGTAAAATATTTTACTGTGATTTTGACTTATACATTAACTGCATATCAATTATACATTAATGGTTTTGATTAAAACATGAAATGGTTAAAACCTGATTATTATATTAGGCCATACTGAAACGGGATTTCACCAGCAGGACTAACAAAATAGTTTTTCAAAGTTTCTCTTGCCTCACTAGCGCTTCTTCCGTAGTGATTTTATCTACGTGAAACTGGCACATTGTCCACGGGCTCAAAGTCCATCTCAAGAATATCAAGACCTTCGTTGTCGATGATTAAGTTATGCAATAGACACACGCATTTAACTATGATGTCTACTTTGTCTGGATCGATTTGGAGTTCTGTTTTTAAACATCTCCACTTGCCTACCACAATGCCAAAGGCACATTCCACGCACCGTTTGGCCCTTGATAGTCTGTAATTAAAAATCCGTTCTTTAACAGTAAGTCTTTGTCTTGAGTATGGTTTTAGTAAATACCTTTTCAAAGGATAGGCATCATCACCCAATAGAGCAAAGGGTGCTAAAATGTCGGTTGACGGAATATGTCCATTCTCAGGTATGTTCAACGTGTTTGCTTCAAGCCGCTGATAAATATTTGAATCTGAAAAGGTTCCGCCATCACATTGCTTACCGTAAGCTCCAACTTCAATAGCAATGAACCTGTAATTTGCATCTGCTATTCCCTGCAATACAACAGAAAAATAGCCCTTATAATTGTAATACATCGTCCCTGTTTCTTTGGGACATTTGATGCGAATATGTTTCCCGTCTATACATCCGATGCAGTTAGGAAAATTCCATTTGTTGTGAAAGTCTCTCGCAATGGTTTTCCACTCCTCTTCAGCAGGCAAAGACAAATGAGTATCGCTGAAGCACTCCCATATAGCTAGACATGTTTCGTAAACCATGCTACGGATAGCACAGTGTGAAATTCTGTAGGAGAAGCTTGGTGCTCGAAATGACATGCCAGTTGATAGAAATCTGAAACAATAAACAAGTATTGTACAATTTACCGTAATTGTAGGTGGAGCAGTCAAAACAAAATGGCGAGGTTTGAGGGACACTTTTCGTGAGGAATGTGGCAATATTCCTAAAAAACGGAGTGGAGATGAAGGAGGAATAACGAAAGAGCCTAAATGGGCCTATTTCAAAAGCCTGGAATTTTTGAAGGACACAATGAACAAAAAAAAATTGCAAGGTAATGTCATGAACGAGACAACATTTTTTGATGACGACATCCAGAATACAACTCCTGCTCTTTCCCCTGATCCCGTTGATCCCCCTGAAAACGAACCAGAACCAGAATTTCTTGATTCACATCCGGTCACAACGAAAGAAACTGCGCCACCACGAAGCTTTAAGGCCCCTCCTAAAAAAGTTTTTAAGATAAGTAATGCACAGCAGTTAAAAAATTGGTTATGCTGGAAGAGCAGAAAATCCAGATGTACAAGGAGAGAAATTCTGCTTCCCGATACGAAGATCCAGATTATCATTTCCTTGTAAGCCTACTCCCATTTTTAAAAAAAGTACCGGGAGAAAGAAAAATGATTGTGAGGACCAAACTTCAAAAAGTGTTTTGCGATGAGGAGGAGTTTATGTTGAGACTCGGAGAGCAACGTCAACTACAGCCAATCCACCATTCACCGCGTAGCATCCACACTGCCACATGTGGTTCATCAACGAGTGATAGTTGGGGAAGTTCTCAAGCACAAACGCCTCAGAGTACAGCTCAACATGAAGACCTTGCTTCGTTCTTTTCTAATGTATTGCCAAACGATTTGAACTGAAAATGCAAGTAACATTTTCCAATTGTACGGCTAACTTACTTAATTACTTATCCTTACTTGTTTTTTCACTTTTATAATTTCATTTCTATTGTAGTAAGAAATTAAATATTTTGTTAAAACTCACCTTGAAGTAACAGCCAGTCTTTGTTGTGCTAAAATACATTTCCGAAAATTTGAGAACTTTGTTATTTTGTCTTCTACCCCCTTCAGGATGTATTCAAATGTTGATGGTCTCATCCTAAAATATTCAAAAACCTTTCTGGTTCGTCGCACAAATCTTTAAACAACATTTTAAACTCTCCTTTCTCGTCTCTACTAAAAAATATCTTGTTAACATGTTCTGTTTTTCCACTATTCAATAGCAATATCTTCAATAACGGGCTTTCAAGTAAATATTCTTCATCGAGTTTATCCATTTCACTGGGCAACTTTGACACGTACTGACTGCTAGAAGATCAGAAAACGCTCGCAGTGTAACCACATTGTTCGGACGAGGTTTTCGGACGTACTCGTCAGAATTCGCATCCATAGTAACCGTAGCCTTACTAAACTAATATCGTGCCGCGTGCGCTTCGGCGAGAGCACGAGGACTGCTAATACATCTTGTATGAGATACGAATTAATACGCCTGACGCGTGAAACAAAAGATAGTTCATAGAAATGTACCGAGTAATGAGACAATTCTCGAGCGCCGCACGTGCGAACCGAAGATTACCGAGGGCACCCGATGTATGACGAATTGGGCCGGACGGCATGGGGGCGAGGCGACGGCAGCTATGATTGACATCTCGTTATCGGTATAGTTTCACTGTTTGTGTGACGCGTTAATTATTGTTTATAACTATTTCCGTAATTGTTTTTAGTTTTTGTTTCGATTCTATAATAAAACTTTTATTCTGTACTGTGTTTGGTATTAGTTGAAAATGAGTATAAACATTGATTATATTAAAGAAAATAACAAAATTTTTCAAAGTAAAGTGAACATAAAATTGGCCGGACCGCCACGGCCCTTTTTAAATTTAAAACAAGAGTGCAAATTTAAAAATAAAGCATTTACACGAAGTTTTAAAAGTGAAATGTATAATAGAAAGAAATAGTTGTGTGGATGTGAGCGTCTTAATGCATTCTTTTGTTTTGCATTATTTTTGGCGGAGAATCGATTTGGACAGAAACTGGAATCAAGGATTTGACGCATTTGAGTGAAAAAATAAAAAAACATGATTCTTCGCAAGTACACCTATAAAAAGTAATGAGTTTGTCTGTGTTAGGCACAGTCGACATTCGTAATCAGCTAGATTCTGTGTATAGCAATATCCAAACACAAGTTGATAAAAACAGGTATATTTTATCACGTCTTATCGATTGTGTCAAGTTTTGTAGTGCATTTGAGTTAGCTTTGCGAGGTCACGATGAAACTATTGAGTCTAGTAATGCTGGAGTGTTTCGTGGATTAATAGACTTTGTATCAGAGTTGGATACAGTCATGAAGGAGCATTTCACGTCGTCTACAGTTTTCAAAGGCAAGTCAAAAACTATTCAGAACGATATTTTGGACTCAATTTTATATGTTTACCACAAAGAATTGTCGAATATTATAACAAAATGTGAATACGTAGCAGTTCAAGCTGATGAAACTACCGATGTATCGACGACTCTGCAGATGGTAATGATTTGGAGATACGAAGAAAACGGACAGGTTCACGAACGGTTTTGGAAATATCTTACGCCGCATTCTCATACTGCTGAAGGACTTAGTTCTGTTATTATAACAGAATTACGGGAACTTCAAATAACTCCGCAACAATTGATAGCACAATGTTACGATGGCGCTGCTGTAATGAGCGGGAATGTTGGTGGAGTACAGGCTAAAGTAAAAACCATCTATCCAAATGCTTCATTCGTTCATTGTTACGCCCACCAACTAAATTTAATAATAGAAAAAAGTGTAAGTCAAAACAAAACCGTACAGAAGTTTTGAAAACTAGTGTATCAAAGAAGATTCCAGCTGCTCCGCAAACGAGATGGAACTTTAGTTCGCGGACCGTTGATTCAGTACATAGCTACAGGGAGCCTTTAAGAAAATGCATGACCACCATTATAGAAACGGAAAATGATACCAGTTCTATAAATCAGGCTGTTATGCTTCAAAGATACTTGAACGACAGTACTTTTTTATATTGGGTTGATTATTTTAAATCTATTCTGCCACATTGTGAAATTTTATTCAAACAAAATGCAAAAAAGAAATATTGATTTGGTTTATATAAAAAACTGTATTAATGATTTTGAAATCAGTATACAAAATGCACGTAACAACATAGATCAACTTGAAGAACCACCTCAAAAAAGGTTTAAATCGTCTAGCTCTGTCATAGCAAAAGAAGTGTGCGATGTAATTATTACTCAAGTAAAAGACAGATTCAATTTTTGTGATCATTTGATAGCAGCCAAATTATTTTACTGCAAGAACTTTACCACATACCGTTCCACTTTTCCCGACAAAGATTTCACGATCACAGTGTCCACATACGAACTCTCCGCAATATATAGTCGCGACGATTTCACCAACGCAAATAGTGCAATTGCAATTTTACAGTTGTTCTATAATAATGACCTGACTGAATCATTTCCAGAGTCAATGAAACTATTGCGAATTCTGTGCACTATACCAATGACCTTAGTAGAGAGCGAGCGATGTTTTTCGACACTGAAAAGAATTAAAACTTTTCTCCGAAATACCATGTCTCAGGATCGGCTAAATGCACTTTCTGTGCTCAGTATTGGAAAAAAAATTTTACAAACAATACCGGATTTTAATAAAAAGGTTATTGAACATTTCGCTTCAGAAAAATGTCGTCGCATTGATTTAATCTATAAAAAATAAACATATGTTATGTCAATTGTTGTTTTGTTGCATTTTCTAATTTTAATATTCTAGTAAAGTGCACCACCAGTTCGATAACCCACCAGCCGCCACTGCTGTTGAAGGTAGCGTCCATTGTTTATGCCACAATTCTTAAAAATGCAAAAGCGTGATTCTACGACGTGATCGTTATAAATATGTTTTAAGTGCAAGTCATCCTGTTTGAAAAAAATTAAAACGTTTGCGTTACATTATATTTATTGCTGCTTATAGCACAACAAAATAACGAAAATATAAATACAAGTAGAGTAAATTGAACCTAATTTTATACATTCAGAAGCAATAGTGATAGTCGAAAGTATAAACAAAGTTAAAACCAATGAATCTCCTTCATTTGGATACATGGTCTAGGTTGTAGGCAATTGTGACACATTCTCAACCTATATACTTCTCTCCAATCATTATTCCGTCTATCAGCTGGTTTGCTTGAAATCACTTTGCGACACACTCCACAGACTATTACATCATACACTTTTTATGTTATGCAATTCATTATGAATCCAACATACGTTCGTAACAATGCAGATCTGTCGTTGGTGGGATTGGGTTATGTTTCTCAGTAGATAAATTGCAAAAACAAAAAAAATTGCGACATGTGCTGCACCACTGTGTTCCACTAGTTTTATCAGAATAAACTGGTCCGGGCAATGTTTGTGGATGTATTCTTTTAATAGTTCTTTGAAGTTTAATCGGCCCTCCAAATCGTTGTTGATTTGGTAGGATCTCCTGTAGAGAAAAATAGAAAAATGTTTACGACAACGTTCAAGGAAAAATAATGAAAGACATACTTAATTTTTCGAGATGCTTTCTGTGTCACCACTTGTTCAGGTGGTAGATTCTTAAGACTGAAAAAACGAATAATAATCAAGTGTTTGAATCACCAAAATAGTCATTGAATCCCCACGGTTTTGTGTCAGTATATACATAATTGACAATTCTTTTGTCATCGTAGGGACTTAGTGCAAGTTTTCGTTGTGTTACTGTGAAAACGGTGTGGTTTTCAGATACAATGGAATTTTGAATAATTT
Organism: Galerucella calmariensis; assembly: GCA_910591675.1. Classification (NCBI taxonomy): domain Eukaryota; kingdom Metazoa; phylum Arthropoda; class Insecta; order Coleoptera; family Chrysomelidae; genus Galerucella; species Galerucella calmariensis. The sequence goes on along the minus strand of CAJUYG010001596.1, from coordinate 18,434 downwards.
CAATTCGAGATTTTCTAAACAGACACAAATAATAATCATCAAATGTTATATCTTTCAAGGATGTCTTTGTTATACCTTTTGCCTTTTTAATAACTATGTCATCATTTTCAGACATTATTTTCAACGCATACATTTTAGATCTTAAACCAATAAAGTGGGTCATTATTTTGCCATTATTTTCATCTTTCTTGGACTCAAAACTTTTTTATCAACTCGAGGAATTCCAAACACGTTATCCTCTGGATAGTCAGAAGTTTCATATCTGTGTATGTATATCATCGTTAATGTGTTGATAAATATCATTACTGTTAAGAAAATGATAAATTAAACTGTCTCTGTCGGTGTATAATAATTTTGCATCCCCACCAAATTTGTTTTTAATGTAATTATAATGGAAATCATAAATGAAAGTTTTAGAAATATTCAATATGGAAAGACCCAAAAAATAGGTTTATTCAAAGTTACTTTTAATTTATTCATTTCAATAATGACCATGTCCTTACCGAATATTGTACAGCTATTAAAATTGAGTTGAGAAATGTAATACGTTGCACTATACCTTCCCGACCACTTATTGACCAACTTGACGTCTCTATATTTTCGAACATTTTCTATTGCTTTTCCATAGGGTGCATTATTCATTAATTTAAAATAGTTTTTGTCAAATTCGTTTTTACTTTTTTTTCTTAAATCCGTATTCAATTCAATGTATCTTTTCAACCCAAATGATTGCTTAAACTTCAGACAACAATGTATTTTTGTAATTTTCAGTCCCAATTGTACAGCTTGCTTTAATCCTTGATAATGGATAACATATTTATGTTTATCATAAAGAGTTGTTGATAATTTTGTAATATTAGACTCTGATGAAGGTGGAACTAAATGTTCTGGACATAGTGGTCAATCTTTGTGTACATCACGTAAATTTTGAGGATAATATAAATCATCTTCAACGATATAGCCATACTCATCAGGTTCTTAACAAGTCAAAATATTTTCATGATAAATATTTTCAGTGGGGACCCATTCAAAGCCTCCGTAAGGTAGTGATGATGACATAGCAGTGCCGTACAGGTTGTTGACGTCAAAATAGATCAGATAAGAGCTTGGAAGTTGTGGATTCTAGTCACTATTCATATATTTACTATTTGCTGCACCATATCTATTGGAACATTGTGAAATACCACCTCTGATACCTTTTTCAATGAATAGAACCATTTCACTGTCCGTCAACAGTTCCAATTCAATATTTGTAATTTTCAGCATGGCATTGAAAGCTGAGCCAGGTGTTGTGAAATAGTGCAGTGCATCTAATTCATATGTTTTCAAACACATGTTCCTAAAGTTTCCAAATACATCTGCAAGTAGCAAGACATCAGTTTTAAGATAGATTTCAGCATATTCCTGTAGATTTTGTATGTTAAAAGTTCGCCAGATATTACAAGCATGTTGATAATCTTCAGTTATATTCTCGTTATGTAATTAACTGTAAAAATTTTCTTTTCATGGAATTTGTCTATCTTTCAGTTTCTCCCATGAATCAAGATAATCATATGGAAAAACACCCTTTCGTGTAACCAACTTGAATTCATCGGCATCACAGAAATAATTTCTAGTAATTTTTTTCTGGTCATTGTCTAAATATGATGTCAGATCGTTCAAACTACTAGGCATAAAGCGAAATGAATCTAAAAATCGAAAACTAATTTTTGTACCTACAATAAATTTTGTAAATGAAATATACTTTTCCTTATTCAAAGGTAATAAAGTTATCTGACCTTTTATTTTTGTACTAAGTGATCTGATGATAAGATGGCTGTCATATCCTGATAAATTATGAAGGACGACTTCGACAGTGTGTGAGTCTCGATACTGTAGATTGCAAGAAGAATGTGAGACCCCGCGGTACTTGCCAGTTATGTGACAATGCTCCCTCACTTTCACCTCATGTTCCAAAATTGTTTTCTGACAAATATGACAAGTAGAAGTTGAAAAAAAATGTTGTTCTTCCTCCTCAGTCAAATTAAGAGGTCTTTGTGTTTTATACACCACGTCAAGTTCTTTTGCAATTTCTAATAGCTCATTAACAAACCAATCTTCACAATTAGGTTGTGTAGGTACAAGATTTAAATCTAGATTTCACTCGATCTTCACAACGTGACTTTAGGTAATATGCAACACTAAACGCCTCGTGCTTTTGACATCTTTTCCTTCTACTTGTTTCATGCTCATCGTTGTAATTTAGTAATATCAAAGAATACACCAGCTAACAAGAAGCGAAGCCCGACGCAATCTCTTTGAAGTTTTGGTAACAAAAATATATGACCTTGAGAGACCGACGTTGACAGATAACTTAGTAAATACACTGAGAAAAGTAAACAAATTTTTCAAATATTGGCGATATAATTCGTACTTACACGAAGAAAAAATCTCGACATTAAAACATTCAGGTTCAGGAAATTATTTTTTATATGATTACTTACCGATTTATGTACTGACATACACATTTACTACAAATTGTTTGTTTTGAGAGAATATTACTTGACAATCAAACCTCTGGGCCCACCACCTATTATATTTATTTCAAGTTGAGCAGTAAAATTAACAAACACCTATTATAAGCATATTATACATAATTCAACAGTACACTTTCAGTTGGTAAAATCATGCAGTGTTTCAGTTAGAAAGGTGTTATTTTTCTAATTATTTTTAATTTCTGTCGAGCACTGCAAGTAATTATTTGTAAATAAGTATTTAAAGAAGCATTAAGTAGGGTAGGAAAGATATTGAAACAAATGTAAGTAATAATAAAAATTTTTATTTGGTTTACCAGAAATGAAAATAGTGTCTACAAATATATATAAAATATATCAAATATATAGTAACAAACCAATGAGCATCATTGAACACAAAAAAATGTGTTCTTTCCAGATGAGGAGGGTCCTGGTTCAGGTGACGGTATGTTATCTGCAATATTATAATGTTATTTTTAATAATGTGGATTTTGTAAGAAAAATATATGTGTAGTTTTTTATGTATACTTATACATACTTGTAGATAAACTATACGTTTTGATGCATTGCATATACAGATGTATTTGAACAATTGAAATATTTACCCAATAATGGCAAAGCTTGACAGCTAGGGAGATGTTTTGTTCCACATGAAGAAGGTGACGGTATGTTATCTGCAATTATAATGTTATTAATTGTTGTAACTGATTTAAAACAAAGTAAGAGTTGGTACTGCCACAAAGTAGACTTATTATAAATACAAATAACAATCAAATACATCAACTGATTCCAATAACTAAAATCAAGCTCAATATTTACCAGAGTGAACAATTATCTTTCTTGGGGGATCATTTGTCAAAACATGATTATGTCGTTTTAGTCCTAAAAATTTCGTAGGTACAGCTAACTCGAACAATCTCCTAGAGCTTCCACCCTTGGTGATAAATTTGTCTTCAAAATGAAGCTCACACAGCTTGTAATTTTTTTGAAGTTGAACTGTCGTCTTTCCAGACAAATCTTCACGATTACAAGCCTGTAACCATA
>CAJUYG010001596.1:0-14777 GCA_910591675.1 Galerucella calmariensis | reverse complement strand
ATTTTACAATTTTCATACGAGAACATTTCATATTCTAAAACTATAATGTGGTTGGATATAAATTTCTCCAAATATTTTTTCATATTATCACTTGAAACTAGGATACACTCATCGAGTACATAACTTTGGATATATTTTGACATGTTTTCATACTGAAGTTTACTTTCATCGTCCCAAGAATTCCAGTCCAATCCGAGTATATTATTTTCAGTGATGGTGTCTTTGATGGTTTTTGAACACAGCATTTTAGTTGTGACCGGTAACTTCACCATCTTGTGAACATTGTTTTGAGTGGTGCAATTAAAAATTGCTATTTCACGACACAAAAATATGTCATCTTCTGGAAACGAGAATCCTTGCACATCTATTATGAACATGTTGTCTGTTATAAACCGAAAAAAAAACGTTTGATTATTGTTTATATAACATTTCCCCCTCCCTTCTCTAGAGTATTACTTCATCTTTATTCACCCAACTGTTTTGAGAATCATCAAATCCTAACCATTTCACAAAAATTCTATTTCCTCTCGTTTTTAAAACTTTTCCCACAAGGTAAACTTCTGTGTATTTCACTTTTTGTAATTGCTCATTGTAAAAACCACCCACAATGTTTTTATTTTTGTAATCCTTCAATAAATATGTAATGGGATTGGTTAATTGAACTTTGCGTATTGTGAAAATTTCCGTCATCCAGTTGGTTTGTATTTTTTATCGAAGATTCCCCTGCCTTTTGAAATCCTAACATGATCACCTATTTGGAATCTTTGTTCTGTTAAATCTACTCTTTTCATTCGGTTATATACTGACTTCAATAATGTCTTTTCATCTTGTTTTTTCACTTCTGATGGTTTCATTCCGATCGTACGATGTTTAGTATTGTTATATTTTAAAAAATTCATATTTTCTTCGATATTTGTCCGGTCCCGGACTTTTGCCGAACTCTGTATACCTACATCTACCTACTGAGCGGATTTTCATTTGATTCCATATTTTAATTTTTAGAGAATAAAAATACAACAAATTTAAAGTTGAAAGATAAATGGATTGAGGAGGAAAATACTATTGATAGTAAGTGAAAACAAACAATCTGTTATTGTAGAATGTAATACATTTAATATTAATTCTAGTTACAGACGACACTCAAATAAATCTAAGCCCAATGTCAACAGGTATTTTTAATGTGTAAAATGTTAATGATTTTTCATTAAATATTTCGAACGTAACCGACCTAGTAAATTCATCCTCACTTTTTGATGAAAATAACCAATTCAATCTCCAGGACATTTCAGATGGTACCATAAAAAAAGTCAGAGAAACTGAAAAAAGTTTAAATGAAAAAGAAGAAGAATCACAAAAAGCTGAAAACTAGAAAAAAACACATTATTCTATTATTCCAAGTAAGTTAACTGTATTTCAAATTTTCATTTACAAATCAAACTTTTATATTTATTCATTTTAGACATAAGTGAAGAATAAAAAGAGAAACTATTATTGAGGCAACTCTAAAAGATTCGTTTTCTAATGATATGAGTATATCAGATTCAGAAGTCGCAGAGTCAAACATAGAAGAAATAACAGGTAAAGTTTATGATATATTAATTGCAAAAGCAAAAAAACTTGTGCCGACCAAAGGAAAGCAATGGCGACGAATAAGTAGTTATACCGATCAAAGGAGTGTTTAAACTTCTGCAATTGACTTTGGCTTTACTTATAAAATAGGCACACTTTTTTTAAAAAATTATTACAGTTTCGTGTAATATTGTCGTATTTAATAAAGCGATTTAACAACAGATGTCGAAGAATAATTATTTTTATTATCATTAGTAGTTGTTGCTTCTTAGTTGAACGGTCACTGTTTTTTAAAAATAATTTCTAAAAACTGTATTCAAGCGTTAGGATACAAAATTCTTCGACACTTTTTTCACTTCAATTTGTACTGATAATAGGCAAATTGGATAGGTATACCGGGTGGAAATGACTTACTAGTTGGTGTTATTTTTTCAGTCAACTGATTTGTTTCAATGGATTTTTAGATACTCGTGAAAGTGAAGAATATATTGAAACATTTGAAGATTCTGGGTCTGAGTATGAACCTTCAGACTCAGAAAGCCCGGTAACGAGAGTTTTTGAAAAAAGTCCAGAACAGAGTACTGGTAAGTTGATATTGTAATACTACGATATAGGTAGACACCCCCAATCACACTCCACTGACCGTGTCCACCTTACCCTTGTTTAATGCATCTTCATCAAAATATTAATTAACTGGATATAGTTATTATTTGTTAGTAATGTATATCATTGAACATCGTTATGCCATCAATTTTAAATGTATGTCGGATTTCAGACAGGATGGACATTGATTAAAGTAGTTTATTGGTTTCCAAACCTTCTCTATTCAAATAATTAATTGAATTAAAACCATTTTAAACGTGTAAATGAATTAAACACGTTTAAAATTGTAAGCATAGTTGGATACATATAAGCAAATGTACATACTAAATGGGTCAAGTGGTTTAAAAAAATAATTTAGGATAGAAATATTGATTCAACTATAAAATGCAAACTAAATCTTGTCTGCTGATGACGACTTCGCAAATTCAGTTTGAATTTTATTTCATAAATGAAAATGCATTTAGTTTGATTGGGACTGATTAGCATAACGTATCCTAGATTAGATTACTAAGGCTGAGGATGAACCAAGACTCACATTATTTTTTGTTCAATTATTTGGTACATATTTCCTACTTATATTTAAATCGACAATATTATAATCGCCAATTTTTATAGGAATCATTACTCTGCTCTACTACATTGTACACTTCTCTTGTCAATTTATTTTTAGACTTACATTATGAAAACCACGGATCTACAAATGCAAGCGAAAACGATACCATTGTAATGCAAAAATCATTAGATTTAGAAGACTTGAATGTCAGCCCTTCTACAAAAAAAACAAAATGTTGTATTGCATGTACTGTAAAAAATTCTTTTCAAAATTCGCCCGACATTTAGCCACTGTACACAAAGATGAAGAAAGTGTAAAGCAGTTCATTTATTTAAAACCAGGTTGCCCCGAAAGAAAAAAATAATAGACACAATAAAAAAAAGTCGCAGTTCAAATATAACACACAATCTACACACAATAGGGATAAACTTTTAGTGAGCAGACGTCCATAAGAAAGATTACAAAAAAGCGGAAGAGACTTTAAAGTATGTTGCAACTGTAAAGGATTTTTCTTAAAATTTAATTTGCGACATCATGCCAAAAAATGTTTTAATTTCCGTGAAATTGGCAGCAGAAACTTGTCTGTAATGGGTCGAAAGATACGAATCACCATTCATCCAGAGGCTTCTGATAAACTTCGGAATGACGTATTTCTGATATTAAAAGAAGACATTATTGTTAAAAACATAAGACAGGATAGATTAGTGATCTTATATGAGAACAAAATGTGTAAGAAATATCGTTTACAGCACCAGAATGAATTAATTAGATCGCATCTTCGTATGATAGGAAGGTTTTTGGTTGCAGTAAAAAGCATTAATCCAGAAATTGAAAATATGGCTTCTTTATATGATCCTTCACATTATGGTACCACTATCGCAGCTATAAATGAAATCTCTGGTTTCAATTGCGAAGCTAATCCGTTTAAAGGGCCTTCAACAGCCTACAATACAGGATCAAGAATTAAAAACATTGCTGAGCTGCAAATTGTCGACTGCATTGAAAGAAATAGGTACAGGAGAAACAAAATGCAGAAGACTTTTTAAAACTTTTACTTAGTGATATATCCGTATCAATAAATAGAACTTTAGCAGAGACACAAGCGCAGCACAAAAGACGGAAACCAGTTATTTTACCATCTGCAGATGACATTAAAAAACTAAGAGATCATCTGCAAAAGAAAATAACAGTGGAATTGAAAACTATTAAAGAAAAATGTAATTTCAATTCCTGGATGTCTCTGGCAGAAGCCACGTTGACATCTATTCGGTTGTTCAACCGAAGAAGAGCAGGAGAATGTGAGAGAATCTTAATTGAAGATTACAAATCTCAGACTGGAATAGATATTACATCAACAGAGAATTTATCACCTAAATCTCGGAAGCTGGCTAGAAATTACTCACGTTTTTAGATACGTGGAAAACTGAATAGAAATGTTCCAGTTCTGCTTTCCGTTGAACACAAAGAGGCACTAGAATATATATTAAAATATAAGAAAGAAGCTGGAGTTACTGATCAGAATCGCTTTATTTTTGGAATTCTTAGCGGGCAAAAAATTTCTCACAAATATTTGAGAGCTTGCATTTTAATGCGGAAATTTTCTAATGAATGTGGTGCTAAAATTCCTGATACTTTGAGAGGAACACAACTAAGGAAACATGTAGCTACCAATTGTATCAATTTGGATTTAAGCCAAAATGAAGTGTAAGATATGGCTAACTTTATGGGACACACTACAGACTACCCATTGTTCAAAGGGAGATTCTAAGAATATCAAGATTACTTGAAAAAGCCCAGGGAATGGAAGACAATGTTGATTCTTCAGAATCCTCAAATGAAGGCGAAATTGAAAATGCTGTTCCAGCTTCCATACCTTCAGGTAACGATACATTCGATCAATATCACCGGTCAACGATAAAAATATTTTTCTTGGGTTTCTGTTCTGAGGCTCAAATTCTGATTCTGGACATTGAAATACACTCAAATATCCATATGTAGTTCGTAAAGTTTGCTTTGAACTGATTTACATCGATAAGTATAATTTAATTTAATTGAATACGAAGAATATTCACTTTAAGACATTAATTTCTTGTTATTTTACATCTATATGTTATTGTTTATCACAAATCTTCAATAAAAAAGACTCTTGTAACCTACAGGCGATTGATATTGGGAACGTACATTATAGAGTTTGCAAAAACCCTAGTGTAAAATGCGTGACATGCGTGTGAGCATTCAAATTACTAGAGGCTTCGCCATGTACTCACGGAGGTGGCACTTAGTAGCATAACTAAGAAAGGAGCCTCAGAAGCACATATACGGGAATGGCTCCCTAAGAGATTAGGACCATTGCTGGTAGGGGTAGACACATCACACCCCACGATATCAGCTTCTAAATACTATTATGACATAAAGATGATAGGAGAGTTTCTTGACACCAGGCACGAACTACGCAGACATATTTATATGCCCTTCCTATCACCATCACCCTCCGCCAAATTTAATGAAGGGATGTTGATTCTAAGAGATCAACTAAAGTTGGTACTAATGGACTATAACATGAGCACCTTCATGGGAGGCGCGGATCGATGGAATGACCAGCACGATCTCCTGATCTGACGCCATTAGACTTTTTTGTGGGGATATGTCAAAAGTATTGTATACCAAACTAAACCACTCAACTTGGATGACTTAGAAAGACGAATCACGCTTGCGATTAGATCAGTCACGATTGAGATGTTGAGTAACGTTAGGAGAAATTTCTATCCCAGCGAAGCGATATTGCGTCGTATAAATGCAAATCGACAAGAACGACAATTAGGACGATCGGGAAATCGATCATTTTACTACCAACATCGTTTCAAGAAAGTGATAAAAATCGTCAAAGGCAATACCTTGATGCTATGACTGTCGTAGGGCGTCATGGTAAGCCTGATTTGCTCATCACAAAAACCTGCAACCCCAGGTGGCTCGAAGTTTTTGAAAATCTTGGTGAAAGACAAAAATGGGTATTCCACGCCAAACTGCTCGAACTAATGTACGATCTGACGCAAAAACAAATATTTGGTGTCATAGAAAACTACCACTACGTCTTCGAGTTTCAAAAACGAGGTCTACCGCATGCACACATAGTTTTGAATATGCACATGAAGAACGGCCTATGTAAAATTTTTTATCCTAAGCCCTTTAGAGATTACACACGATGGTGGGACGATTTATGTAGTATCCCGTAACTGTAGAGTAAGTAGGGTAAACAGCTGGAGAATTCTTCCATACAATGCGTATTTGTTGAGCAAATACCAATGTTATATGAATATTGAAGTGGTAGGTTCTCTTTATACAATGAAATATCTACGTAAATATTTGAAAAAAACTCAGACTCAATAACCCTACGCGTAACCGGTGATGGTAATAATGATGGGAATCGTGATAATTCTCAGTCGGCGGCTCAATTGCAAAACGTCGTAACTAGCGGCAGTAATACGGCTACTGAAACATCTACGTTGGTTATAGACGAAATTAGACAATATCAAGATTATAGGAATGTAAGTGCGATGGAAGCGACGTGGCGTATTTTCTAATACGATCGCTCCCACTCGGTGTTGGTTTTGCCTATACACCCGCCGGGTGAACTGACTATAATGTTCGAAGAACTAGAAGAAACTGATAACATTGAAGCGCGTCTGCAATCACGCTTAAAATTGGAAGCTTACTTTGAATTAAATTCGCACAACGCGGTCGCTCGAACTTACTTGTATCCTCAAATCCCTGAACATTACACCTGGAACAATAGAGAATGCAGATGGTAATCCAGGCGACAAGTAAGTAAACGAAAAGGATGCATGATTGATATCTCCACTATCACAGGGTTAATGGAACTATACTATCTCCGATTGTTATTATCTCATATTACGTGAGCGACATCATTTGAATCCCCAGAAACATTAGACGACGGTACGACGGTCAACAGTTTCGAAAAAGCATGCCGAGCACTAAGCTATACTCGTCATACGGACGAATTTGAACGAACAATGATAGAAGCCGTTCTAAAGCAGCACCCACGTAAAATACGTAAGCTTTCTGCACTCTATTGTTGTATTTCCATCGACAAGGGTTCCACAGAATGTTATGCCATTTGGCAGCAATGTTGTGAATATTTGATTGATGATTTCGTCCAAATGAGACATATTTCATTGAAAAAAGCGGAGCGGAGGAAGCCTTCATCGAAATAGAACAACCACCGTGGATCCCAAACCGATGATAACGTCTTCCGTAACGATCTTCGTTACGATTATGGTGTGGAATACGATAATTTACCTATCGCTTTGTGACGTCGTCGCCGTTCGCAATTAGCAACTCACGACGTCAATAATTTTCAATTTGATCCTTTAGATCTGAACATCGATCAAAAACGGATCTTTTGGAAAATTGTGAAGGTGGTAGCGCATATCCTCAGCGTACCAATTCCCTTGGAACTGAGGCATGAAATGAATGATGTTATCGAGGATGATAATGCTGACGACCATTTTCAAGTCCATGGTTTATTTTATTTCGACGGACCGGGTGGAACCGGAAAAACCTTTTTATATAATTGTTTTCTGAAGCTATTCACACCTATTTTGAAAAATCTACCATCGCGGTAGCGTGGACCGGTATCGCTGCCAATCTTTTGGTTGGTGGTACAATCGTCTACAAAGCTTTCAGATTGCCAATTAGTATAACTGGTGACACCATGCCAGGAAGGGCGGCAGAGTCGAATCAGTGCCACGCAATTGTTGAGAATGTCGCTTTCATTGTATGGAACGCCTAGGACACCGAAATTAGACGAGGAAATTGGAAGATTTTTTCAACATACAATTAACAGGAGAAGAAAATTGTCATCAAACATGTCTGACTTAAAATGTAGAATGTAGGAAGATCGGAACTCGATCGAGTTTAAGAACAGAATCGAGTTGACTTCGGATATATTCGTGAAATTCGATTTTCAAGTACTGTCATATTTTGCGAAAATTAACAAATAGTTTTTTTATTCCTAACCTTTTTTTTTATTTTTCCACTTAAAGTACAAAATGTTGCCAATAATGAGGGCTAGACTTAGACGAGCTGAAAATCGACGTAAGTGTATTAATTTAATAAGAAGGCGCTTAACTCTAAGGGCAACTAGTAATCCTTTAGAGCTGTCGGATGACAGATTCATCGAGATTTTCAGACTTACTAAAAGGTAATTAAATAATATAATTTATTTGAAGATTTTAAGTGACCGAGATATACTTTTTCAGCATGGTTAGGGATTTGATTACCTTACTGCATCCAATGATGGAGGAGAGAGTGTCTTTGAAGGGTATTTCTCTTGAATTAAAAGTGTTCACTGCTCTAAGATTTTATGCAGTTGGATCATACCAACGATGTATTGGACAAGATTTTTTATCTGGGCTCTGTCAAACAAGCACACATAGATGTATCAAATCCATAACACAAGCCTTATCGAACCTTGCACAACAACATATACAACTTCCATTAACTACCCACGAAATGAATGCCATTAAATTCGAATATATGAACAGATGTGGGTTTCCTGGAGCAATAGGGGCAATAGATGGGAGACATGTAGCGATTTTAAAGCCTCATGAAAATGTGCATAACTTTATTAATCGCAAACACTTTCACTCTCTTAATGTGCAAATAGTATGTGACCCCAGTTTGAAGATGATAAAAGTTCGAATTATGGCGGATCAACCCATGATTCATTTATATGGAATCACTCGGAGGTAAAAGATTTTATAGAAAATTCAAATGAAGATGAAACATGCTGGTTGATAGGAGATTCTGGATATGCTCAGCAACCATTTTTAATGACACCTTTTCGAAATCCTCAAAATAATGCAGAGAATAACTATTATTATGCTAACATAAGAGCCAGAAATTGTGTGGAGCGCTGCATTGGGGTTTTGAAATATATATGTATAGAAGGAAATTTAGAATTAAATGAAGATATACCAGAAGACGACAACAATTATGCTGACATTTATCTTTTAAATAATGCAAATTTAGAAGGGGCTGCTGTAAGATACAGACTTGTAGGTCAATATTTTGCATAGAGTAGCACTCAGTAATCAATAAAACATGTCTTTATTTAATAATAATCTTCATTTGTTGGTCTTCAATTATTAGATTTTTTTTCAATTGCTGTTGCTAACCTATCTAATTGATTAGTAATATTAGACAAGCCTTCTTGCAATGTGTTTTTAATATCTTTTAAAACATTAAGTGTTTCTTGATAAATTTGGATCTCATCCACATCACTTGTTTTCCTTTTTTTATTTTTGTTTGGAGTAAATCCATAGTTGTGGTCACTTACTTGACGGAGGATACTTACTACATCGCGTTGTGTGGGATAGCGAAGAAACATTTAACGTTATCTTAGATAAATACGTAAAGTATGTACGTCGACATTTTGGTTCCAGAGTTACTGTCGTATTTAATGGCTATAATGATTGCACGAGAAATAACAAAGCTGCAGAACAACGTCGTCGAACTTTGGCAACATCTACATCAATTGATATTTCATTTGATGAAAATATGACAGTTCCAACCAGTCAACAAAAATTTCTTACAAATACTCACAACAAATCTCGGTTCATTTCAATGTTGAAAGAAAAATTTACTGCTGAAAATATATTGGTAATAATGATGCTGATGTATTCATAATTGAAAGAGCAATAGAACAATTCAATTCAAATACAACTATTGTTGTTGGTGAAGATGTAGACTTACTCGTATCACTCACTGCTCGAACTCCAACTGAAAAAACTATTTTTTTCTTAAAACCAGGAAAAGCTCAACATCAATCGGAAATATATTCATCAAAAAGTTTATCTACTTTTGCAAAGTGTCCAAATCATGTACTATTTTTACACGCAATAACTGACTGTGATACAACATCTGCATTCTACAGAAGGGGTCAAATAACAGTTTTCAAAATTCCTGAAAAACAAAATTTAGTTCAATGTGCTGAAGTTTTTAAAAATAGTAATTCAACTCGATAAGAAATTATCACTCGCTTTTTTCTTTCTATATACGGAGCTCCTAAAAAAACTACCTGCTTAGATAAGTAAAGATATGCATGTTTCGTTAAAAATACTGAAAGTAAAAAACAAGTACAATTAGATTGTCTTCCTCCAACCTCAGTTGCTGCTCATCAACATCTTTTTCGGGTAGGTATATTACCAAGTTCAAGTATGGCTAGGTTATCAGCTAGACCCTACAGACTGGGTTTGGAAGTTGGTCAAAAATTCATTAGAACCAGTCCAAACTTTACTTCCACCTGCGCCGGAAAAACTGCTGAACACAATTTTTGCAACTGCAAAAAGGGGTGTAGTGCTAAATGTGGTTGCGAAAAAGTCGGACTGTTTTGTTTTCTGGCATGTACACATTGTCAAGGTCGGTCGTGCTCTAATATGGAATCATCAACAGTGGAGGATCCGTCTGATTCCAACGAGGCGACATGGAATACATCGCTATTAACGCAGCTTACATGTACTCAGGATGAAAATTAAGAAGAAGAACAAGACGAACAAGAACATCAAGAAGAAGAACAAGACGAACAAGAACATTAAGAAAAAGAACAAGAATTTGAAAGTTACGACTCGGACGATTAAATGTCACTACTTTTTTTTAACTTAAATTGCTTTTATCTTTCCAATCTCAGGTAATATCCATTATTTTGCAATAGTTTCAAATTAAACAGGATCACAACAGACCCGTGGAATAGGCCTACTGGGGAAACCACGTCAAAAAAAAGCGCTAAGTACACTACCTTATAGTGGCGTGGAAACGTGTTCATATTATGACGATTACAACTTCTTGAATCGTTATATCTAAAAAACGGTGGCTCGTAGGAAAAAATTATATTTTTTGAGAATGAAACCTCAATAATGTATTATTTTTCATTTTTAGTTTTTTTGGACCTTAATAAAATTTGACAACAAAGTTTTGTAGTCTTAAACTTCAAAATATTATTGATTGTCTAGTTGTCATATGATAAATATATCTAATCACAAAAATGAAAACCATACTAAATTCTCCTTATTATCTACATCATGACTAACATTCTTGTCCAAAATATTATGGAGTTGGGGAAATCAAATAAGTTTGTAGGGCTAACCGTTCAATACTCTCACCATGTAGATGGCATCCAGGGTTCCATTAGAGCAGCTATACTTTAAGTGTGTTCCGCGGAACCCTAGGGTTCCGTGATATTTCTGTCGGGGTTCCGCAAGAATTTAGAAATAAAAAAATCAAAACACCTCTCTCTGGTCGCTCCGCGGCTGTGCGGACTCCGCGGCCGCGCGGAGACAAAACGCTATGAATGTTATTTATTTATTTATTTGTATTTGTATAAGCTTGTGTTACATTAGCACATTAGCTGGTACAATATCTCATAAGTTTGGTCTCAACAATTTTATACTTGTACAACGCGTTCGCTCTAAGTTTGCCGGTCTGTGGAATGCGCGTACCCTCCCCCACGTGACAACAAAACTTATAATGTGTCATAGTTTTACCCAAATATCTAACGTACACAATTTTTATTGTTACAATTAAATAAAAAATTTCGAACGTCATACACTCATACCTAACGCCAGCGGCAAACTTAAAACGAGCGGGTAGTATACTTGTAAGCGCTCAGTCTCTTTGATAAAAGCCGCCTCTGAATTAGACGCTATAGTTGTCAACAAGCGACTTTCGTCTCTAACTTCAAAGGATAAAGTCGATATTGTTTACAACGCTATTTTTAAATTTCTGTTTGTATTTTTGCTTTTTGTTTATCAAAGGTGCCGACTCGAGTATTTTCGAGAATATTTGAGATCGAGTCTAGGACTAAGTATAAAAGCGGCGATCGCGCGTTGGCGTCGTCAGTTGATGATTAGCGTTCGGAGCGATAAGTTACTACCTACTTACAAGCTCGCTAGCGAGAAACTAGTGTTCATTGTTTTACTGCCTGCTGTCTCTTATACGCAGTAACGATTGTGCATTATTTAAACCCCACTATCCTGACTTGTAACATTATAAATAAAGAAGAATGGAACGTTGGCTTAAAGGTGTTAAACGTGTTCCAACAACATCTTCTAATGACGCTGAATGTTCAAAAGCAATGCGCGCGGAGAATTTAGCAATCACCGATCCAGAAGATGATGCCACGAGTGCCACGACGTCGAGCTCGACGGTTTCAAAGACGAAAAAAAGGAAGTATGATGAATCTTATATCAGTTTCGGATTTGTTGATTCCAACGGCTCACCTCTCTGCATGCTCTGTAGTAAACTGCTTCCTAATAGTTCCATGGCACCTGCCAAATTGCGTCGACATTTAGAAACCGTACACCCCGAGACTAAAGACAAGAATAAAGAATTTTTTGTTCGCAAAAAAGATCAGTTATTAGAAAGTCAAAAAAATATGATGCATGTAACACAAACTACCAACGAAAAGGCCACGGAGGCATCATATTTAGTTAGCTATCGCATTGCACAAGCAGGTGAAGCGCACACTATCGCTGAGAAATTAATAAAACCATGTGTATTAGACATAACAAAATGTATGCTTGATGAAAAATCTGCAAAGCATCTTTCTACTGTTCCGCTATCAAACGATACTGTTTCACGACGAATCCATGATCTGGCAAGCTACGTCAAACAAGAACTAGTTACACGTCTACAAAATACACGATTCGCTTTGCAAATGGACGAGTCGACTGATGTCGCTGGTTTGGCTATCCTGCTGGTTATTGTGAGATATCCATATAAAAGTTCTTTTGAAGAAGACATGCTTATGTGTTCATCGCTGCTTACAAACACTACCGGGGAAGAAATTTTTAATAAAATAAATATATTTTTTGAAGAACATAATCTCAGTTGGAACAATTGCATTGACATTTGTACAGATGGGGACAAGGCGATGACAGGTAAAACAGCAGGAGCAGTGTCACGAATGAAAAATAAAGCGCCTAATTGTAGTTCCAGTCATTGTATTTTGCATAGACAAGCACTTGCGATGAAGCAAATGCCGTCTAATCTAAAATTAGTTATGGATGAAGCGTGGGTTGGGCTATCTATCGGGCGCGTCCCCAGGTGGCGGATAGGGGAACGGCCAAGGGACTGCGTCGTCGGTCCCTTGGTCAGTGGCAGAAATAAGTAGGGTGAGGGGAGCTAAACCTCCCCAAAAGCCTTTGCGAAACATGCCACCGCGGACCAGCCTACCCAAGCTAAGGTGTAAGGAATCGTGCTGACAGCTGAATGGCCGCAGGGTGATATGCGGTCGCGAACGATCCCCTTGGGGAACCGGGCGGAACCTCATTGTAATTAGCCTTCCTCTGGTAATGCGGGGCTCTGCCAGAGGTGACCAACCCTTCCCTTGCTACTCGTGGGAACACACATGAACAAACAACCAATAAAAAATCCCGAGGCTGGACAGAAGTGCTCACCTCAATCAAAAGCAGTAGCTGGGGATGAACAGAAATGTCCACCCCAAAATACTGCACAGAATGAGGCTGGACATGGAAGATCACCTCGTGATACAATAACACAAAGGCCTAGGCGAAAGCGCATTTGCGGCGCCGAAGCCAAAAGGAGGAAGAGAGCGAAGGAATCAGGGGTGGCAGCAGCTACAAGTGCACCCCCCTCTTCCCCAACTCCACCTCCAACAACAAAGGCACTTCCTGCGGCCGGCGCCAAGAGCTCCGCTTTGAATAAAGGCAAGGAACCGGCTGCCCCTGCAGGTAAGCGCCCTCACTTGAGCACCTCCACGGAGGGGACTCCAAGAAGGCTGAAGAAGCCGCGCAGCGACAGAAATGTCGCCGCGCCTTCCAAAACCTTTTCGGATGCCGCCTTGAGACACCTCAAGGTTGCTATTATAGATGAGACTAACCCGTACGGTAAGGTTACCGCAGAACGGGAAAGAATTATCAAAAATAAACTGCTAGAGGAACTGGACAAGATTATCTTCTCCGCCTCCAGCAGCAACAGCAAAGCGCCCACGTTTAAGTCGTGGACATACTCCGGTGAAATCATCAGAGTGGTCTGCGATGACGACGGAACGCTAGAGTGGCTGAAAAAAGCCACAAAAAACCTCAAGCCGTGGGAGGAGGCATCGCTGGCGATCGTTAGTGTGGATAGGCTCCCTAGGCTGACCAAGGCCTCGCTCTGGATCCCGGAGGACGTCCACAAGACGACATCCGGTGAAAAAGAGAGGGTTCTTGGTCGACTTAGGGCGCAGAACCCTGATCTGACGGTGGCAAGGTGGTGCACTTTCCACCATGAGGTAAAGGTGAACCCAGAAGGACACCTCTTCGTCTTCGGAATTGGAGACGAGGATATGGCTGTCCTCAAGAAGAAGTCGATGAGGATGAGCTATGCGTTCACCTCATTGACTATTAGGGTAACAAGGAAGGAAGCAGGGGGCACCTCTGAAGACCCGAGGTCCTTGGTAGTCGAGCCACATAAAGTGGACATTGACCCCAAGGCCACCACGGGTCCCGAAAAGGACGTCGAAACAGTCGATGACCTGACGGAGGAGGCACCCGAAGACAACGAGGTCGTCTCTCCCCTAGCGGAGGAGCAGATGGACCTCTAAAGAGAATCCAACTCCATGCAACCTACTCATGGGCAAGGACGTTGGAAAAAAGGTGAATGTTATACAATGCAACCTCCAACACAAAAAGGCGGCAACGGCAACACTATGTCGCCGCCTTGATGTACTGGAGGATGCAATAGCTTTGATCCAGGAGCCCTGGATAATAAAGACCAAAATTACTGGTTTCAGTAGCCTAACGGGTCAAATTTTCAGCCTACCAAGCAATCAGCAACCTAGGACAGCTATTTACGTCCCAAGGAAATACAGAGTCTCTCCGATGGCACAATTCTGCACCTCAGACCTTACTGCGGTTAAAGTGGAATGTCCAGATGGAAAAGGCAAATATACGGCGTTGGTACTCGCATCGGGGTACTTACCTTCAGATGCAGCCACCCTACCACCGACTAAAGAGATGGAGGTACTAGTGGA
>CAJUYG010001595.1:29713-55532 GCA_910591675.1 Galerucella calmariensis | reverse complement strand
ACTACTACTGACAGAGAGAACACAATGAGTTATACCTATGACACAGTTTCACTAATGATTGTGATCGTCTATCTCGGCTACACTATTGCGGGTATCGCGCTCTGCAGTGAAATTGATTACTATTTCCTGCGCTACGAGAAGAAAAAAAAAAGAAAAACAACAACTATCAGCTAGTAATTAAAATTGGGAGGAGTATTGTTGATCATTACAATACGTGAACGAATCGTTTTTTTGGTATTATTGTTCCAAAGAACACTCTCTACAGGATGTCGTAGATAAACCGTTGCTTACAATAATCGAGTGTATAAAAAGGTTTCCTAAAAGGGAACTATTCGATGAAAATATCTTTTTTCTACTACTAGCTGTGAAGTTGACAATTATTGCTTCTTCTAGCCAACTGAGAAGTTGAATTTTCTATTATTAACCTAGGTTAATAATGGACAAATTCAAATATTTTGAGAATTCAGGGATAGGAGTTCAACAAAAAATTGTGCAACATAATTTTGTATACCCAGGAGATTGTCTTTAACATATTTGCTGCTTGAAATTACCTGTCAAGATAAAATTATTTGAATAAAAATGCTATTAGTTTAAAATTCGCGCTCAACCAAAAATAACTGATTACATAACGAGTACGTTCATGATATATCGAAAACTAAGGGCCAACTGCACCGCTGCTACTTAAGCATTTAAGTAGGACTTAGAAAATATGTGTGACTGCACCGCGTCGTAAGTCGTTCTTAACGTAAGTCGAAGTGTAGGTTCTACGTAAGTCCTACTTATGTGAAAGTAAGGTTATGTCTTGGCACTTGGCAGACAAAATGATCAAAATATAGAGAGGTTAGTTTATAAAATCAAACGAAATGGAATTAATAATAGATATAGAGCTTTTTGATGACTTTTACAGAATGGAATTAATTGAATTTGGTGTTCCCAGGAATATAATTCCCAGAAAAGGTTTTTATAATACCCTATCCGAATATAAAATTATTAAAAAGTTTTGATTACGAAAAGAAACAGTCAGATTTCTACTATCACTGTTTAGAACTCATTCGATTTTTTTAATTATTTTTAATAGCTCAGTTTTATTGTTCGTAAGGAAACGTATATTTTTTCTCAATTTTATTTTATTATTTTTTGGGGACACACTGTATGCTTACGGCCTTCGGCTAATATAGGCCATTAAACCAATCATCAAGGTTTTTGATTTTTTTCTTTCGAGTTTTGTTGTTTTTTTCAAAATTTTGTTGGAAGCAGAAGCTAGAAGAGACCCCAATGAGTTGCTTCTAGATACGAGGTGAGTGCTTTTCTCTATCACTTGTTTGTACGTAAAAAAAAAAACCTTGGTAATAAAAAACATAGTATACAGTCCACTAAATCTATATGTTTCCCAGAAACACTGGTGTGTCGATACGATACAATCATTATTAAAAGATCAATGGTTTTATCCACGAACACTGGGCATTAATCTCTGGAAGAGGCAGCTCTTCATTTACTTGATTATATTTGATATTGCTTATATTTTAAATATAATTGTCATTCTCATTATCAGAATTTAGTGTCACATACGTCACATCACACATACACAATCCCTGTCCGCCTGTCCACATTCTGTCTTTAGCCGACTTAGCTAAATAAGACACGGTGCAGTTGAATCTCACCAAGTTTCACTTAATGAATAAAGCTCTACTTATGAAAGTATTAGAAGAAGAAACGGTGCAGTTGGCCCTTACAGTGGTGCGTTTGTGAATTGTTTTTAATTTTTGTCCTAAATTGGGCTGGTAGTGGGAAAAAAGGTGTTGACGACATTTATAAACCTAGCACCTTATTCCGCTTGGGGCGAAGCCACTTCCGAAATAATCTTGGTGCTCAGTCAATAATATTAGTCTTCACCACCTTGGCGTATAATGTACTATTTTGTACTTCCGGTTATACAGGAAGTTAATAGCTTATGTTTTGAAATTATATTTATATTATATTATAAATTATATTCATATTTACATTATTTTTAACAACAACTAAAACCCCCCTGTATATTATTAAAATATGGACATTTGACATTCCAAGCAAGGGTCTTCATACTAGATAGGAATATGTACAGTTCCTCATGATTCACCCTGTATTTAAATTTTCTTTATGATGGAATGAATAATTATAATATGAATAAACCTTTTATGGGGTAAAATAACTTGGTGTTAGACCACTTGTTTAAACGAGCATTATATTAAATTAATCTGCCTTCCGCTAAGTTAAAGGTGTGGTAAATGTAATGTTAATTTGCAATAAACTTGAAATGGCCCTATAATTCCATTTGGGTTAACCATATTCTTATAGCATCGTTAAGTAACCTTTTTCTATGCTCAGTATTTTTTATAAATTTAAATTCCTTTAAAATTTATAACTTCGTCTGGTCAATGTCGTTCTCTACTTAAAAGGTAAAAATAAACCAGAATTTTGGTAGCATATGGATTGGAGAAATCGTTAGTGATGTAGGTAATTTGCATGTACTTGATATACTCGTTAATTAAACTTGAGACATTATGTGTCAACGATATTAAAAGTTGTTAATACCTGAGATCAAGGTATTGGTATTTAAAGTAATGCAACTAAATTACGAAAATATGGAGAATTACAGTTCATTATTGTATTTTTGGACCAAATTTGAAAGGAAAATAGTAAAAAGCAATATAATCAAGATTTCCAGCACTTTCAAGCGTCAATTAAGAATATCAACGAAGTGTTTATCCTATTAAACCCTTTGATTGATTGGTTAGGCACTACCAGTCAAATATACTTCACGAGGATGTATACTTTGGCAGGTTTATCTGAAGCCGTGAAAGGAATGCAGTCGAAAACATTCGATATTGTCACGTTCAACAATGAAAAAGCTTAAGTGCTAAGTATGTAGTGATAATAATTGGAAAAGGGACTTTTTATCATTAACAGTATTAACAATATGATTAAACGTTAATTCTTTAATGTTCTTTTTCCCTTTGATTTTGTCTATTAGCATTGTTTTTTCAATTTTTTCAACTTTTCCAAAATTGTTATGGGCTTCTTCAAGCTCTGGCAGCGTTGCACGAAAACCATAATTACCAAACCCTCCGAATTACATAATTGGTGATTTTTATCGACCAGCTGACTTCCTATTAGAAAGCGCGTGCGTGTGTTCTTCCCTCTCACTTCCTCAATTGACTGATTTATCCAGTGGCGTTGGTATTGTCAGTGACCTTTGTATTTTCAGTTTTACTTGGTAAAATAGGTACCGTACGCCATTAGTACGTTTATGACAGATATCGCCATGTTTCCTCGCCTCTTACCGATGCCCCATAGTTTCAGACAAACTTGCCAAACTATACTTAGTCATCTCAGCATTAAGGCTTTTTGTACTTTTGGTTGTGTCGT
Source organism: Galerucella calmariensis (assembly GCA_910591675.1). Taxonomy (NCBI): domain Eukaryota; kingdom Metazoa; phylum Arthropoda; class Insecta; order Coleoptera; family Chrysomelidae; genus Galerucella; species Galerucella calmariensis. The sequence continues at coordinate 52,127 of CAJUYG010001595.1, read as the reverse complement.
TTATGTGAAGGACCAGTAGCACTTATCAGGCTCAGCAGTCTTTTCACTAGGTCCTTCTTGGAGGAATCCTTCCTTGGAATCTCTAGTCCTAGGAGTCTACAGATCGCGAAAAGTCTATTCGAGCCATACGATTTACACAAGTACGACAAGGAAAATGCAAAACTACTTGAAAAAGAGAGAAGAATAATTGTTCGCAGTGAGCGTTGGGCGTGTTTTCAGCTCCAGCTACCAATCTGATATGAAAGCAGCGTTGACAGTTTAAAATGTTTGGTACTTTCTAAGGGATAATTAAATTAAAATTAATTCTGGGATCGATGCCACGAGCTGTAGGTGGATAGACTGCATGCTCAGAAGCAGGCTCATAGAATCAACTCTGATAGGGGAGACAATGGTCGTACGTGCACCAGAGGTTGTCCGCAGGGGGAGTACTATCCCCGCTGCTGTGGAACCTGGTCATGGACGGGCTCATCAGAAACCTACACAGAGACGGATTTAACACCATAGGATATGCAGACGACCTGGTAATTCTATCCCAAGGTAAATTCAACAGTACAACCAGAGACATACTCCAGATGGCTTTAAATGTAGTAACAGGCTGGACTGTAAAAGAAGGGCTACGTATTAGTCCTTCGAAAACACAGATAATTGCGTTCACCAGAAGAAGGAAAAGGGAAGGACTTGGCCCTCTGACGCTGCAAGGTGAACCAATACGATTGTCGGATGAAGTAAAATATCTTCCTAGACCCAGGCTTAACTTGGAACCGACACCTCCAGCACGTGATCAAGAAAGCAGAGGTAGCCTTCATGGTTGCCAGACGCACTTACGGCACTAAATGGGGACTTAGACCCAGCATGGTACACTGGCTGTACAAAATGGTTGTCATTCCCAGGATCATATATGCATCTCTGGTATGGTGGCCAAAGATCAGACAATCCTCCTCTATGCTAAAACTAAGCAAGGTCCAAAGACTTGCATGCATTGGTATTACAGGGGCAATGAGGACCACTCCTACAGCGGCACTGGAGACAATGCTAGACCTTCCTCCGCTACATTGTGTCATAATGTGCGAAGCAAGGGCAGCACTAACCCGACTGGAAAAAGCATCAGACCATGACGTGGCACATGGGAGAGGACACACAGAGATAAGGCATGTGGATGATGACATTTTCAAAATGCCAAGAGACCACATGACCACTAAATATATCTTTCGCAAGAACTTCGAGATTGTCATCAATGATTGAAAGGAGCTTGAGGAAGAGAACGCAGCACCACTTAGTAGAGCGAATGAACTGATCTGGTATACAGACGGATCAAAAAATGAACTCAGCACCGGAGCGGGCATATACAGCAAGACGAGCAAATATGAAGGGATCGTCTCGCTTGGCAAATACGCTTCTGTATTTCAAGCAGAGGTCTATGCAATACTTGCATGTGCAATGGCTAATAATATGAGAGCCTACAACAACAGGCAGATCAGGATCTACAGTGACAGTCAATTCGCCCTTAAAGCACTTCAGAGCTATAGGGTGACATCTCGGCTAGTATGGGAATGCGTCGAAGAACTTAGAAGACTGGCGACTCGGAACAGTGTAACACTGGAGTGGGTCCCAGGTCATAAAGGAATCGCAGGCAATGAAAAAGCTGACGAACTCGCAAGAGTAGGTTCGTCAACTCAGATGAACGGACCCGAACCTGCTGTGGGCATCCCCAGATGCTTAACAAGGTCATGGTTAAAAGGGTGGTTGAAAGAACAACACAATAAATACTGGAAGAACACGACCAGGCAAATACATGGGAAGAAATTCATAAAAGAACCATCAGAAAAAGTGGCGAAAGAACTGCTCTCAATGAGCAGGAACAAACTACGCACCATAACGGGGCTACTTACGGGACATTTTCCCACAGAAGAGCACCTAAACAAAATAGGGCTGTACAACGGAGACCTTACATGCAGAAGATGCAAAAAGGATACCGAAACAGCTCTGCATATACTATGCAACTGTGAGTCGCTGGACCACAGAAGGCAGAAACTGTATGGTAGACCCCAAATGACTCCAGAAGACTTCTACAACCAACCAGCAAAGAACCTGTATGAGCTAATACAGGGAACAGAATGGCTGAATAGGTTGTAGTCAGAACACTAGGAGTATCCACAATAAGCCCAGGAGGCCGAGGTGGTACCGGCGAAGGGACGGCTCCAGGGAAAAAAAGGAATAATTATCCTATTTTGCATTTAACGTTTTATACGGGATAACGCCGTATTTATTGGGAGAAATTCGAGATTGGTAATATTATTGACTTTTGAAAAATAAGTGTAAAATAATAAAGTTCAAGAAAATAAATGGACAAACTACAATTAGCAATAAATAAAATCTATACACTGCTTTTGATTTAACAATTATTGGTATTTAACATTGTTGCCGACAAAAATTGGGAATAACGTCTAAATTGAATCCATCGAAGCACTCAATATATTTTAAGTTTCTTATTATTGTCTTTAAATAGATTTTCAAAGTAATTGTGAAAGTATCTGTTTAAGTTTAAATAACAACCAATTAGAGAGAACATTGTTTTAATTGAGGAATTGGTAGTTGATTTAAAGGAATGACTGCTACTACTGATACGTGTTTGTGTTACATTTAAATGCAAATAAGTAGCGAACCAGGGGCATAAATACCCGTTGTACAATATTAACGTGATGTTTTCATCTAGATCGCACAATAACATCAGTTTCATCATTACTTTCTCCGTCTGGGGTTTTTAAAGATCGGTAAGTATGCAAAATTTCATTAGCGTACAGTTTCCAATAGAGATTTTAGTCAGTCTAAAAATTGAATCATTTAAAATATTTTCAAAGCTTCAGAATATGTCGTTGAGACCAATGGTTCACTGTCTGTACTTAAGGATAACTTATCGAGAATGCCGAAGTATAAATTTCACATTTGCTTTAAATAAATTGGGTAATTCACAATATCCGATTGGCTTCGGACACTGGTGAATTGTCCCCCCTTTTCTCGCTCTTTTTCAACAAGTGTGGGACTTGAAGAGCAGTCTAGCTCGACCAATTAGTGGCAGCCTTCAAAATCGATACAATATTTATTTATTTTATCCCAATAATGTATATGGAATCTTATAGTTGACAAATTTGGACTTTTACTTACTTACGCTCTAAGGCAAAAGATGACTCTTCATTACTCGCTTATTTCATCAAGTTTAGTGGGATCAGCGAGCGAAAAAGATTCCTTTATTTGCGCAGGAGCGTAAAATAACAATCCTCAACATTTGTTCACTTATAGATTGCTTTAAATACTGTACTTAGTCATTTTAAGCGCGACTATAGGAAAATATTTATATTTTACAATGAAATTCAATAAAAAAAATTTAAAGTCGATTTCTTGTTTTCACTACTTGACCCTATCGAAAACGACGCACCCAATGCATAATTATTTTCTCTCGGACCTTGACTTAGAGATATTTATTTACTTTAATGATTTAAAACTTTCACTGCCACCTGGTGTCGCGTTTATAGACATATTTGTTTTGGAAGATTTACATTATTCATATTGGTTATTATCAAGTTAAATTATTATACATTAAAATTTAGGTCGGGTAGTTGACTTGTTTGTACAATTTTTATATCCTTATAGCGAGAATTCTTATGATATACCTACCTAAGATGATAGATGTACGTATTTTGGGGTGACATTCACTGAGACCTAAAAGATCTATTGTCCCCCTTTACTTCTACTTAGTTTCTGAGGAGAGTCTCAGAAACAAGTAGCTCCTTTAGTCCTATTTCTCGGAGGAATTTTAGGATGTCTGCAGGCTTCAACTTGGGTAAATGTTCCTCTTCTATCCAGTAATCTATCAGGTGTAGCGATCTAAGATTCTGAAGTGCTGTTTAGTTGGAAAGTATGTGGATTGAGGTTTCTTCTTCTTCCATGTCACAAAATCTGCATTCTTCTTCCTCTACTATTTTGAGCTTTTTCAGGTGCCCATTCAGGCGACAATGTCCCGTTAGGATCCCTGTTAAAACTCTTAGCGCAGTTTTTCTTTGACTTACGCATTCATTTGATCTCAACAGGTTGTAGTCACCCAAAAGAGTATTTGATTGTATAAGCCCTACAAGATCTTTCCAATGGTCAGATCTTCTCGTTTTCTCGGCTTCACCTATTTCTTCCAATATTACATTGGGGCTGATTCTGCAAAAGGGTTTAGGTCCCCAGAAAGGTATTTCAGTCCTCTTTGCTAGTTTATTTTGTTCTATTCCAGTGTGTCCTGAATTCCATAGTAAGGTGACTATATTGTTCTCGCCTAGTTCATTGGGTTTGTCTAGGCATTCCCACACCATTCTGGAGCTGATTACACAAAAGCTCAGTGCTTTAATGGCTGCTTGACTATCCGACATTATGATAATCCTTTGTCTTCTGTATCCTTTATCAATATTGAACTGGACGCACTTTCTTATGGCGTAGATTTCTGCTTGAAAGATACTTGGGGGTTTCCCCAAGCTTTCAGAGTGTTTGGTTCCTGGCCCGAACACTCCCATCCCAGTTCCTTCTATTGCTTTTGAGCCGTTTGTGTACCATTGCATGGCATTATTTCTAAGTCTGGTAATGGTATCCCAGTTCCTTCGTAGATTATAGATAGTTCGCACATTCATTCATGAAAGAAGATAACATGTATCGAAAGATATGGATCGGACCTGGGACAGGATTCTTTACTAAAGGAGAAGAGCTTTCCAAGTTTCCTTTGTCGTTGCAATACAATAGTCAAGAGTTAAGAGTCAAGAATCAAGGTTCTAGCCTCTGCATCTGACTGAGACAGTATTTGAATCTTCCTTGGAAATAATACTTGAACTGTTATCATTTGTAGATATATCATGTTGTCTCGGCCTGTATGATTACCTTTCTTCAAGTATTCCTTACCTGCTTAAGCTTGTTGGAACATATTAATATATTCACTGCAGATAGGTTTGTTCTCTTCCATCAGACTCTGGTTCCGTAGGTGATTATTAGCCTCATTATAGTTATGATAAGCCAATTAAATAATTTGTGTCGTATTTTCCAGGTTTTGGGATAAAAAATTATCACGCCTAGCTCAACTTTTTCTTATTACATTTTCTGTACAAACTGTTATAACTTGTATAAAAGACCGATGGATTTAAATGTAATATAAGAATGTTTATAATTAATCAAATCCCGATATAAATTTGTTGTTCCTTTTTAACTATCGGCGCTGAAAGGCACGCCATGGGAGTGTCGAATATCGGTAGCCAGATGTTTTCGACGTCGACGTTCTGATTTTTTTTTTTTGGAAAGATACACTACAAGCACTTGATACTTGAAAGTTGTAATGGAGAATTACTGAAATTGCTATTGAAGTAAAGAGGTGAGAAGTTGTTTGGTTTTTACAAGGTCTCTGCTATAAATATTTGAAGTTTGAGATTAACTGGATGTAGTTTGTAGTTGTAAGAGAGATATTTTAGGTTTTTCAAACCTATTTTTAATATTTTAAGTATTTAAAGATGTTTTCTGTGATGTGTTTATTCTTAGTAACTTCATATATTTGTGATCAATAATATTGAAGACAACTCAAATGTAAAAACAATCATGGTAAAACGTCAAATGTCATTGTAGAAAAATAATTAATCATGAAAATCAAGGAAATTAAATGGAGTAATGGGCAATTTTATTGATTCCTGAAATTTATTATAGTAACAGAAGATGGAAAAATAGATGCAGAAATAACAAACAGAGCAAATAAATCAACAAAAATATACTACTCTCTAAATAAAGCAATTCTTGGACATAGAGATATAGACTTGGAAGTGGAAATGAAAATTTATGATATGAACAGTTCCTACAATATTAGACGCAAGTGAAAATTGGACTGTGCGAAAAAAGGACGAAACTAGAATAGACGCCATAGAAATGAAACATCTGAGAAGAATTGCTGGAAAAACTGAATGGGATAGGATCAGAAATGAAGTCATTAGAGAGACAACTAAACAGGAACTGATAACTGGTAAAATAAAAAAGAGACAACTTAGCTGGTATGTTCATATGGTAAGAATGGAATCAAATAGGTTAACTAAGGAAATAATGGAAATTAGGAAATCGATCAAAAAACAAAAGGGTAGGCCTGAAAGGAAATGGTTAGACCAAATAGAAGAGATGGGTTTAGAAAGAGGATAGACCATAGCAGAAATGAAAAACCTTGCAAGAGACAGAAAGACATGGAAGAAATGGGTACAGGACATGGAATCTACATCCGACGCCTGAAAGGGCGAAAGGATCTAGAAAAGAAGAAGAAGAAGTTTATTGGATACATTTAATGGGAAGGAACTGCTAAAAGAAATATAAATAGTGGAAATCCTTCAGAAAAGAAGATTTTGTTAGGAATTGTGACAAAAAGTACAAGAGCCAAAGTGGAATTCAAAAGTAATAGTTGTACAAATAAACAAATACAGTTTTATAAATATTTTATACTTACATTATTATTGTCAATGGATAATTAAATAGAAAACTACCTTAGAATCACTCGATCATTAACCAAAAATTATACTTTAACGAAGTGAAAACTGGGAATAAATTCAATTACCTAATTGAATTAGTTTTGAGACAGCTGAGGATAAAAATATGAAGCTATAAAAATTTCAATACAGATTTAATCCGGTCAATATAGATATTTGAAGGTACATAAATTCCCAGCAAGCTGGAAGTGCGTGTAATTGTTTAAAACATACCTAAGAATAACACCTGAAAGTTCCTCATCATTTCGGTGCTCGGAAAAAAATTTATTCGCGGTCAAAGGTCAAAAATCTCGAAAAAAATTGGTTTTTCGCGATTATCAGCAAAGCGGTGAGTTTTATCAAAAAATTGTCTTAAATAAAATTTGGAGAACATAAAATTCTCTATAAGAAATGTACCAATATTTTTTTTTTCTTAGAGCCACTGTTTATGAGATATAACGAGTCAAATAATTGTAAGATTTGTAAACGCCATAATATGCACACGTTTCCACGCCACCTATGAGGTATTGTACTTAGCGTGTACTTAGCGCGTTTTTTTAACGTGGTTTCCCCAGTAGGCCAATTCCACATGTCTGTTGTGATTCTGTTTAATTGAAAACTTGCATAATAAAATATAATAGCAAGGAATGGAAATGATAACAGCGATTGAAATTTAAAAAAAATGTAGAAATTTATTCATCTGATTCATAACCTTCAAATACTTCTTGTTGTTCTTCTTCTTGATCTTCTTGTTCGTTTTCTCCAACATGGGTGTAAGTAAATTGCGTCAATAGCGATGTATCGCATGTTTCCTCGTTGGTATCAAACGAATCCTCAACTATTGACAACTACAGTTACAAATAACTACCACTACAATTGAGGCACATATCCCACTGTTTCACCAACCGATGTATACCCTGCTTATAGAATTCTTGTGGCTGCTGCTGGAAGAATTCTTTCACAGCGTTTTGAACTTCTGCGTCCGACTGAAAACGGTTACCTTTTAACGCCTTTTTTAGTGGCCCAAAGATGTGAAAATCGCAAGGCGATAAATCGGGACTATAGGCTGGATGCTCTAATATCCTCCATTCCTTTCGTTGCAGATTTTCTTTCACTACGTTGGCAACATGAGGCCGAGCATTATCACATTTGGACGTATTGTTAACAACAAACGCCATATAAACGAAATAAACAGATCAGTGTGACGTTTGCATACACTACTAATGTTGGAAAACGTCAGTTGAATGATTACAATTGTTTCCAAGGCTAACCTGACGAAAGATGGGTTTCAATTGAACAAGCTGTGTATATTAAAGCTTCAGAGATGTATCTACGTGGCGTACCTACTTATGCATATTACGTCGTTTACAAATTTTACAATTATTTGACTCGTTATATCTTAGAAACGGTGGCTCTAAGAAAAAAAAATATTGTTACATATTTTATAGAAAATTTTATGTTCTACAATTTTTGTTTGAGACAATTTTATGATAAAACTCACTATTTTGCTGAAAATCGCGAAAAACCAATTTTTTTTCGAGATTTTTGACCGTTGACCTCGAATAAATTTTTTTCCAAACGCCGGAATAATGAGGAACTTTCAGGTGTTATTTTTGGGTATGTTTCAAACAATTACACGCATTCTCAGCTTGCTGGAAATTTATGTACCTTTACCTTTACCTTTACCTTTTTTGGTCTAATTTTACCGAATTATTAGATTTTGGCAGTTTCAGTTATATCCAATTTTAACTATAAGAAACCTTAGAAATATTCTACAAGTTTGGTTTCGATCTAAACATTAAAAAGTATTTCATTCCAATAATTTTTCTGTAAGAAATAAAGATGAAAATAAGAAATAAACATCGAGTATCGAACATAATTTCTCAAGTCACTTTCAAACTGGAAATTAAACTTTTTACGAGACACTGTGTTCGTGCAAACAAGATTTATCCTTTATATATAATAATTAAGAATAAATGCAATGGAAATGAAACATTTAAGGAAAATAGCAGGTGAAACGAAATGGGTCAAAGTAAGGAACGAAGAAATCAAAAGCCTAACAAATCAAGACCCAATATCAAGTATTAAAAGGAAACGATTGAACTGGTTTTGCCACCTAGTAAGAATAATGCAAGATAGAATTGCGAGGAAAGCTATGGAAATGGGAATATCAAGAAAAAGACGAAGAGAAAGACCCAGGAGGAAATTGATAGACCAGATTGTAGAAATTGGAAAGAGCAAAGGAAAAACATTAGGAGAAGAGAAGAGAAGATATAATAATTAAGAGAAGATTGATAAATAAATCAAAAGAAGCATACAAGAGATATTAAAACTAGATTTTTTCATAATATTGAAACGACTGGCTCGTATAAACTGTAGATAAATAATATATTTTAACTTAGATAGTACCTCAAATTCGTATGGCCTTTTGTAACTGGCTATTAGTTCACGAAACATCTAATCAGAAAGTATCTAGCTTCATCAATAGGCATGTGACGTATTTGTAGTGAAAGTTGCAAAAATTTAGGAATTTTTAATTTTCAGTCTTATTAATATGCTTTAATCAAATACCAAAATCCGGATATGGGTTTTACATCCCATTAAACACCATGTATCAACTAGTTAATATGAGACCAAGTATGATTAATCCTATAATAGGAATTTTACCGAAGATTTTATAAAGAATTTGATTCAATTTACCTGTTAAGAAACGTGTTATTCATAATACGTGAATTTTAATGTTCACAACTTAATTACTACTTGCGACATTATTAGTAAGTATTTTCCCATATCTTAGTCACTACCATTCTCGGATTAAATACGTTTACAAACGTTTTTTTTTTTAATTTCTGATGTGTTTTGGTGAAATCGGAATTTTATAGATTCCCATCATTTAAATAATTATTATGATATATGCAGGATTTTGTTGTAATGTTTGTTAATATTCGATTAAATTTCTTTATTTCATTCTGCAATGTATGTACGTATTTATGTATGTATTTTGGGGTGACACAAAATCTGCATTGTTCTTCCTCCACTATTTTGAGATTTTTCAGGTGCCCATTCAGGCGACAATGTCCCGTTAGGATCCCTGTTAAAACTCTTAGCGCAGTTTTATTTCGACTTATGCATTCATTTGATCTCGACAGGTTGTAGTCACCCAGAAGAGTCTTTGATTTTATAAGCCCTACTAGATCTTACCAATGGTCAGATCTTCTCTTTTTCTTGGCTTCACCTATTTCTTCCAATATTACATTGGTGCTGATTCCGCAAAAGGGTTCAGGCCCCCAGAAAGGTATTTCAGTCCCCCTCTTTGTTAGTTCATCTGCTATTTCATCTGCTATTTAATTTCCTTCTATTTCAGTGTATCCTGGAATCCATAGTAAGGTGACTATATTGTTCTCGCCTTGAGTTTGTCTAGGCATTCCCACACCATTTTGGAACTGATTACACAAGAGCTCAATGCTTTAATAGCTGCTTGACTATCCGACATTATTATGATAATCCTTTGTCTTCTGTATCCCTTATCAATATTGAACTGGGCGCACTTTCTTATGGCGTGGATTTCTGCTTGAAAAATACTTGGGGTTTTCCCCAAGCTTTCAGAGTGTTTGGTTCCTGGCCCGAACACTCCCATCCCAGTTCCTTCTACTGCTTTAGAGCCGTTTGTGTACCATTGCATGGCATTATTTCTAAGTCTGGTAATGGTATTTGGATCCCGTTCCTTCTTATTGCTTAATTCCGTAACGAATTTCTTTCATTCTGCAATACTAAGTGATATAAGTGATTAATTCACATGTAAGCAGGATGTTCAACGATACCAAATTGCTGGAGTTTTTTGAGACGAGAACTTGACTGGCCTTCTCCATTTTACCATAAAATTCTTCTTCACTTTCATTTAGTGCCCTCAAATTTTTTAAAAAACGCATTTCCAACATAAAAAGTCTTAAAAATACAAAACTAGGAATATTGAACTGAAATTTTAGGAGAGTAGCTCTATTTCCATGCAAGCTTTTTTCGAAAATCTTCCCTAATTATGTTTTGAGTGAGGTCTCGGGACGAACCGATTCATTAATCTTTTTCTAGATTGTTCTATACACTTTTCATTTGTGAAAAATAACCTCCAACATTTCCTTCTTGAACTTTTACTTCCACGTTTTTCAACAGACCGTTTCATACAAAACAAGGATATGAACTCATGAGATTTCGTCATGTTTAACATCATCATCAGCATCATTGAATCAAAAAGATCGATGTATTTATGTTTGTCTGGTAACCGTTTATCTAGAAAATCGTTACACGATCCCATCCTTGAATACTAATGTAATTTACACTTGGCAGTTGAAATACACGATTCGTCGTGAATAATAATGAAATTCGGTTTTAAATTCTTTGTGTGTAAACAAAAAGATTATTTTATTAATTGAAAAAAAAGGAAATACGATCGGAATGCGTTTGAAGAAACTTGTTTATGAAGAATAAGGTTTCTGCAAGTGAATAATAAGCATTTAAGGCAATTCAGCGATAACAAAGTTAAAAAAACACTCGAAAAAACATGGGGACGATGCTAGATTCGAACTCGAGATCTCTTGTTTATCAGACAGGCGCTTTAATCAACTAAACCACGGCGCCAGTTGGTGTATTTGCTCTAGTAGAACGATCAAGCAAAAATAATAAAATCATAGAGATACTACATATAGAGGCAACAAGCCAGCTCGGAATCCATCAGCATCTAAGGGTGTGTTGTAACTTGTTAGGTTTAACTTCAAAAGGTTGTTGTAACCCGAGAATTTAGACGTTCACCAACTGGTTAACCTTCGAAAAGTTTACCATCAGATCTCGGAGAGTTAACCTATGATCAAACACGGAACAATACAATTTTACTTGTTCTATCTGTTTGTCTGCTATTTGACAATTTAGGTTTGCCATTGACATTTTACAGTTATTGCAGTATTTTTGATTTCCATTGATAAGTAAAAAAATAAAATATAAATATAAATATATATACCCGAAAAACTAAAAAAAATGGATTTTCCCTATATGAAGGCCTAAAAGCAAATTATTAAACCCCATGGTATGTGTAATTGCCCACCACTCACACTTCTCAGAATCTATATATTTACTAACAATGGGTAAGTATATTGTTATTGTTTCATAAACATTACTTTCCTTTCAGTTATTTTATATGCAATATTTGAATTATTCAGATATATGTCTTTTGTTCACATGTTTGATCTGTGCATTTGAAACATTACAGACACATTGCTCCGTACACGAAATGTTTAAGATATGTTTCTGGAACATATCTTTTGAATGTTTCAAATTGTACCTATTACGGTTCCGTTGAAATGTTTCAGACACCTTATGTGTTTACTGGGTGACAATTATTACGGAAACGAAAGGTTGAAATGTCAACTGAAATCCATTGGTTACGTATTCCTTGATCGACATATTGTGTTACAACGCAAAAAGGCTTAACTAATGAATAGTGGTTAAACGTAGTTTAACCATTGGTCCTGTGACCAGTGGGTTAACCTGCTAAGTTACAACACACCCTAAGAGATAGATAGAAAGTCTGAAGCTTAGGCTGACTTTATCTAATAGCGCAAATGCTGTATACACAAATAAAGGCAGAGAAAACTCTGATCGTCTGTCTCTTTCCCTCTCACCGGAGTTCTGACGGACATTCCCACTTACACAGTGGTCTATGGTTTGTTGCCTCTATTTGTATTACCTCTATGAATAAAATACCCAATAAATTTTTCACCTTTGCCAAGGGCAGCCAGATTAGGTAATGTGATTTAGACTGCACAATGGGGTAGAAATTGAAAATATATAGGATAAAAAATAAATAGAATCTTAAAGTCCCATGCCTATGAATAAAATCATTACATAATTCAACCAGGATATTTACGTCTATTTTTAGCAAGTCTAGTTTATATCAAATTATGTAAATTGGTAAGCTTTTGTCAAAGAAACTAGTTTAAGCACACATAAAAGGAAATTATGTAGACTAGATAATTATATAGATACGTTGAAAAATAAAAGTAATAAAAGTAAAAACCTCACAATAAACTTATTCATTATAATATGTTAGTGTAGAAGCAACCACTCCACTTTTACAAACCTGTTCAGGCAAACCGGAACGTTTGAATGAATAAATAGTTAGGGATAGTACACACTATCCGGGACCTGACCGACTTTAACAGCGTAGTGTATTATTAAGATGGCCAATTATATTTATTTTAACCTTGCAGTGATAGCACTTTCATTTATTCCCTACAAAATATTTAAGTCGGGTTCGGGGCTCGACAATTTCTTGATATATTGATATATTTTATAACTTATAACAATAATTATTTAAAGATAACTGGATAGGTATTGATTCAGCAGATGATTGCTCTAAGAACGACAGCCTCAGTCATTGGAAAGTTGATTAAATCTAAGCTATCTGATACAGGAAACGCTGAATAATTGTAAATATTAGATATTTATTAATCAATGTTTAAATTACCGATGTTTTTTTATTATTTATTTTTATTGTTTTTTATTTTAGAAAATTTCATTTCAATGGGGATATCCTGTCTTTGTGTATCATCGCCAACTGTGACAGTGTTCATAACAACCATGCACTTGATAATCATAATAAATATTTTAACAAAAGATTATATACGCATATGTTTTTGAGATTGTAAATATTTAATTTCCAAGATAACCTTTGAACGAATGATCGGCGTACTAAGATGTACACATTTCCTTTTACGATTTTGTTTTAAACATTAGACGGTCAATTAAAAAATTTAAACTTTATTATGTCTTTGTTATAACATTTTAATTTACAAATATATTAACGATTGGAGTGTTTCCTGTTATGAATCAGTCTAAGAAATCATGAAATTTATCAACGCATGAAAATTGCTATAAATATGGTAATATTTTGTTTAGAGAATATAAAAAAATATCAAAAAGCCGTTCAAATGAGATGTGTCTATAATTTAATCGATAGCAGTTCATCACAACGTTCTAATTTTTGAAATTTTGGGAGTTATACGCGTTGTGTTTTTTACTTTGACGATGTATGAAATGGAAGTTTTCCAAGTTCTGGTCTTGTAACCTTTTTTACCAGTAGATTGATCTTTTGAGAATACTTTCCTATAATCCAAGTTCAAAATTCATAGCTTTGTGGTATTAACAAGCCTTGTGGTGATAGTGAATGGAAGGAAAATTCGGATGGAGGAAGCGGTGAAATATCTAGGGGTGTGGATGGATAGCCAATTATCCTTCAAAACTCATATGTTGAAGGCTGCACAGAAGGCAAAAGTAAGGGTAATGTGGAAGGACCGGGAGAGTGGAAGAGGAGGGTAATTGGTAGGACGGTAGAGCAGAGTATACTGTATGGCGCGGATGTGTGGGGTGAGAAAGCAGGGGTGAATGCGAGGGTTAGACGTTAGACCACTCCTGCGGGTGCAGAGAGGGATACCCCTGAGGGTGGTGAAGGTGTACAGGACAGTGGGTGGACTGGCAGCAGCGGTGCTGTCAATCCATTGAGCTTGATGGCTAGAGGCAGACAGAAACGCTGGAGGGGTGCAACCAGAGATGAAATACAGGAATGGATGGATGAGGATATGGAGAGAAGGTGGGATGAGTATGAGGGCGCGCTAAAAGGAGCGATTGGGAGCAGGAGAAATTGGGTGGACCGGAAATTCGGAGAGGTGAACTACTCTTGACGCAGGTGCAGGTAGAAAGTGGGTTACCTCCACAAGATTGGGAAAAGAGAAACTGGAGTCTGCGAGAGATGTGACGTGCAGGATGATGTGGGACATATGTTTAGATGTTGGAAGAGCGAGGAAGTTTTGAAGAAGTTGGAAAATAATTGGGAGAGGCGGTGTATTGGGAAAATATGGTGGAGAATATGATGAGGGGTGAGGAGGAATGGATGGAGATCGTGGCGTAGTATGTGGCATGATTAGGGTAAGAGAAGGAAGAAAGAAGAGGTAGGAGTGATAGAAGGGAGGAGATGGAAGATGACGAAGAGTGTGTGAGGGACCGCCGCCCGTCTTGAAGTATGCTAGGGTAGTGATTCCAAGGCGGGAGTAACGGCGAGATTGAGGTGGGTTTGGTTTGTAGGCATTCCCGTGGGGGGATGAGTCCAACACTGTCTGTTCGAACATGAGTTGTTTCCCATCTCGGCCAGAAAAAAAAAACATGCCTTATGAAACAATCTAATTTGTAAATGTAAAAAAAATAGTGTGACTTTTACTTTTAATATCCATTTCAAACATGTGCCTACATGTATTATAATAATTTATTTAAAATGCAACTGAATCACTGTTTTGAGCTCGAGTATGAAGAAACAATATTGGCCACCTACTCTTTCCTTGTATGCATATGACCTGGATTCGGATTTAACTGATTTATATGTCGAATAGAATGGCTCGAATCGTACATACACACATATTGAGATGTTGAAACGTTCTTTTAAGGCCCGTTCTTACTTAGTAACATAGTAGCATGTTAGAAAACTTGTTGCTGCATCAATAAGGACGCAGTGACTACATGTGACAAATGTAGACTGGCCTTTAGATTGGTTTATGGACGTCTGGCTAATACTTCTTAGAAGCAAGACGTGGTTTTACTGTAATAGACAAAAGTTGTTATGCTGCTAATGAAATGTTGACACTTTTAGGAAGAATGTGGAATTGGTAGGTATAGAATACCTATGTGGCGGCATTGTAAAGGGTGAAATACATTTTTTAGTTATCTGATTGATCCGCTCAAGGTTTTTTGCGGTGGTTTTAGTGCCCGCCCATGCGAACGACCCAGCGGCGCCTCCTCATACAAAATTTCTTTGAAATCGAGTCTCAAGCCGGGGTTCTACGCCATCGGGGGCCTGGAACTGTAGTCACGTTAGCCCCTCTTTACTCCTTGACCATTTCAGATGCATTTTTTGGGTATATTTTCAACACTGTATTGATTTAATTTTTGTTGACTCAAATTATGAGTGGGTACAAATTACCAATTAAGATTATATCTGTTATGATATTTATTAAGCATTTTTAAAAACGTTTGATATATCATCAGACCAAAAACACTCAATTTTCATAAGGTAAACATTGAATTCGAACGTAAAGTGCAGTGACCTTATTGCGACACACAGCTACGGACATTCTTTCGCAGAAGGTATACAGAAAACCAGTAAACATGATATTCTTTTCAAGATAAATACGAGTTTTTTCATTTCTGTATAACATTAATCACTAGTTTTTCAAAATGTACAGGGTGGTCTTTAGACTGTTCTTCCAACAAAGGCTTCTTAAATTTTTTGATATTTTTACTTTTTTCAAAGTTATTAAAGGTTAAAGTTAAATTGGCATCTACAGAATAGTTGTTCTTCCAACAAGGGCTTCTTAAATTTTTGATATTTTTACTTTTTCAAAGTTATTAAAGGTTAAAGTTAAATTGGCATCTACAGAATAGTTCTTAGATATAGTCAAATGCAATCTTATCATGCGGGTCATACGATTCAACAAAGACATAGGTACTCACCGTTTTTATTTTCTTTTATTACGTTTAATCATAACTTCCAAATAAAATCCGTAAGATCAATAAGACAGATGCAATTTTGACGGGAGAAAAAAAGATATGGATTTAGTCTTCAGCGATTCTAAAAAGTCTTTCACCAGCGAAGTTTTTATTTAAATGTCAGTTTTGTGACTTTGACTATTCAAAGTCACAATATGAATAATAAGAAGCAATTTTCCGGTATTTTGCATCCTAAAGCAAAGAAAAAAGGTACTTAGGGCGGGTTTATCAATGCTCGGTTAAATATTGTAGCCCTTGGCTAAATCTTAGCTGTTGGTCAAAGTGTTTATCAACTGCCAGTTTGCATTAGCTGGCAGTCAAACTTTCGGCTAACCTAGCTGCCACTATCAAGTTGATGTTAACCATGGAACATACAGTTAAATACGAGAAAGTGGTGTTCCGTTATTCTAACCAAAGATTCTAACTGACAACTGTGTCATGATTTTTTCATGTTTGCTCATATTTTGCAACAAAGATTATTTCAACTTTAAATTTGATTGTGTTATTATCGTTTAGGGTGAAATCGAGAAGCTTATTTGATTCTTAAATAGTAGTTTAGTAGCATATAGGTTTTGTTTGTATTTTATTTCATTGTTATTGTCAATGTATCTTGAGGAACTTGACGACCATTTCGATGAAGAGCTTGGAGAGTGGCGAGATATTGGAATTTGTGGAGTACGAAAGACGACCATATACTGTTGAAGAACGTATAAATACCTTTGAAGAGCTCGATGATGTCGAGTTTATTACTCGTTTCGATTATCTAAACCCAGTGTTCTCATGATACTCCAACAATTTCCAGCTATTCTCGCCAAGTCACAGCATCCGTCTTTTTGTATTCTATTATACTTTTATGGTGAACGGCTACTTTTATAAGTACCTAATTGTCGCTCTGACACCGTGAAATTGGGATATCTTTTTTGTTTTGTGGACATGTTCAAATGCAAACAACTCAACAAAGCACAACATAGACGAAATAAAAATAACAGTACCACAATTTTGACACTGACAAGTGAAATTTTCCACGATGTTGTCAGAGTAAGCTTACGGTAAAATAGAAAAATAATAGCTTTCACCTCTATATTCTTGATTCAGTGTGTTATATATGTTATATGCGAATAAAATTGATAATATGTATATTTCATGTAACGGGTGATCCTCCTAACACCAAATTAAAATGAGAAATTTACGCTCTGACAACATTACACTCACCGTTCATAACCCGAACAAGGTTGTCAAATGCTCAATTACACTTAGCCTCCAGTTAGCTAGCTGTCGGTTATGTGGTGCATTGATAAACGCTTTCTATTGTAACCGAGACTTTGACTGGCGGCTAGAGATAGCTGAGGGCTACGTAGCTGACAGATTTAACCGAGCATTGATAAACCCGCCCTTAATCTGATAGGTTTTTTCGAGAATGAATGAAAAAGTGGAAATTCGTCAACCAGTGTACAGGAAACATCAACCATCTTATTTTCTCGGGGTATATTTGTAATCTCACATTCTGGTAACCTCTGTGTCTTCTGATTTGATACATATGGTTAGTGACCTTTGAACCCGCACGATAATAGCGCTTTTGATTATACTTGATATCCTGGTTTAGATGTAGTTACATGTTAAATAGGTTTTGCAGTTATAATCTCAGGGGAATTGAACAGAATCTTCAAGGTACTAATGAGAGAGGAGCTTGTTATGGACCAAAGCAATAACAAAATGTAGACAATCAGAAGATACTGATTTTTCTTGGAATGCTGCTAGACGCCAAATTTAAATGACAGTAAAAAGGAACATTGGACAGTGTTTAAAAAAAATATCTTGGAAGTGTGCCCCCACTAATGTTGACTTAAATAATATACTCAAAACCCAACAATTTGGTAAAATATACAAACACTGGATAATTTATTGTTTTGTCACAGAAACAACACCTTTATAAATCCAAATGTTTTCTTATTTTTTACTAAATTTTGTTTTTATTCGTCGTGGGATTTTTTCATTTTTGGTAGTTTTTAAATAATTTTTGTAGTTTATAAAATTTATGAAACACCCACAGCAATTGCTAGAACACTTAACGGTATATTCTGTTTAACCTTTTATTTTAATAATTATAATATAATATCAACAGCTGTTGTAGAAATAAATTGCATTAAGTGGATTTGGTAACTTTGGTTGGAAAAAAATTGCACAAAATTATATACGTGTGTATTATTAGTAGTTTCTTGAAGGTTATTTAAATGGAACGAAAATTATAATTTAAATAATTGTTCGGAGAGTTCCTAATACAGTAGCAATGTTAAAAGTAATTGCCTGCTGACGAAGAAGTGAGAATTGTCGATTTTATTTATTGAACATAAGATATTGGCCAAAATACTTCACTGTTTCTAAAAATAATATGTAAACAATCTAGTGAAGTTCTAAAATGGTGTGGGAATGCATAGACAAACTCAATGAACTAGGCGAGAACAACATAGTCTATGTATTCTACTACTACTACTACTATGTATTCCAGGACACACTGGAATAAAAGGAGATTAAATAGCAGATGAACTAGCGAAGAGGGGGACTGAAATACATTCCTGAGGGCCAGAGCCCTTTTGCGGAATCAGCTCCAATGTAATATTGGAACAAATAGGTAGAGCCCAGAAAAAGAGAAGATCCCTTCAAATAGTGCCAATTGAAAATCTATTCGTAAAAATGTCCAATAAAAGAAACCAAAACAATCAGGTTCACGTACGCTCTCTATAGGGCTGAGGTTCTCCGATTTTTCGATTTAAGGTGATAAGATAATATTGTTTTTCCACTACTATCCGTGGAGTTGACAAGTATTGCTTCTCTTCCCTTATTCCACTCGAGGCAAAGCCACACGCGAAATAATTTTGGTGCTCGGTCAATAATAATAGTCTTCACCAACTTGGTCTATAATATTGTTCAAACCTGGGACCTTCTCATAGATATTTTGCTGAATTTAATCGTATGTTATTTATATTTAAGACAAGGTAGTAGGCTTTGGGAAGGCAAACTAAAATAAAAGGTATACCATTAGCTATGGTTAGTCACTGGGATAGAAGCTATCCCATAACCTTCCTGCAAGAAAATGGAAGCAATGTCGACCATGATACTTGCTGATAAGGTAGCTAGCTTTCTATAGGTTGTGGAATTTTTCGAAGTAAATTATGTAGTTTTTGAGTTCATCCATCACAAACAAATTTTCTTTCTTTATAATATTGAAAATATTATTGAAGTTCATTTTCCACGTTGCGTCAAATCGCAGCGACTTGTCGATGGGACAAATCGCTGCTAGAAAAAGTACAATCAGCATATCGATAGTTTGTTGCTGCGACTCTTCAAGGCATAGGGGAAACGTAACGTGTTGCCAACTTGATTGACAGTGACAGCAATGTCAGAGCGGAGCAGCTAATAGAAATTTTGGGTTGGTGCGACAAATCTACCAGAAAAGTTACCAAGTCGTATCGACTTCTCGCTCAAAAATAAAGCAAGTTCTATTTCATGCGACCGACGCGCCTAACGAAAAAAAGGCCAAGTTGCATGCAACTTTTTCGAGTTGCAGCGTCAACTCACACCGTGGAAAATGAACTTGAGATTTTGATGACATATTATTCAAGTTTTTCGTATTTTGAAATAAATTTCGAATGTAAAGCTGTATTTCCTGGTGTACCAACAACTATCAACGACCTTATAACAGCGAGCAAACCCCGCGTTTTAAATGGAATGTATGGGAGTTGAATTTTTTCCAAAAATGTATCTCAACACATCGTTATATATGTTGACTTTACCAGTTCCGGAAGCAGCGGATAATATCAATCCCCATGAATTACTCTATTGTGCTAGTGTTTTTAAGGTCATTTCACTGAAATGTTATGAGTGAGTCAATAAGGAAGAAAGAAATTTTTGTCTGAACGCGAAGTATAAATAAAATGTAAATATAAGCAAAATAGTTGCACCCACTCACACATCATTGGGACTGCGATACAAAGAAACTGGGTTGACTTTTTTTTCTTTGTAAACAATAGATTTGTTGTGTTTTGGTTAATTGTGGAAAAATAGTAGGTTAGGAGTGGACAAAAGACAATGCCTTAGCGACCGATATAACCAACAGATACTGTTATACAACTACCAAGTGTTCAGTGTGAAAAACAATCAAAAGATCCTGTTCTATGATCTGACGTAAAGAACGTGTCAGAAAATTTGACTCGGCATCATTGAAAAAGAAATTCATACTTTTATATTTTTAAACTAAAAAATTCAATACTACTCATACCTCACATGTCACAAAAGATTAATGATGCGAAAACTATGGTAACATGATATTTACGCATTAAAAACGTAATCAAACAGTAAACATATGCCTAGAATTTCTGCAGCTTCACATTCTTGAATTTATGACGTATACAACGCAGATGAAATCCTTAATATTAACAAAGCAGAAAAAGATTCCATACGTAAGTTAACTGAACTCGAATTGGGACATAAAAAAAACATAAAATTGATGTCGAAGAAAATGTTTTGTAGGATTCAAAGTTATAATGAAACTCGATTACTTTACTTTTGTTTGCTCTTTTCTACTCTACGGTTATACAAGGACTAAACGTACCAAATCATCCCATTTCCAAACAAACCACTTCACTTTTTGCAGCACCCTTAACTTGTCCTCTCTGTCCTTTCAATCCTAACCACCTGCATGTGTTGAAGAAGCTCGGTTCAGAAGCAAAGTGATTTGTTCATGAGCCTTCCATAATAAATAAAGCAAGGAGACATATTTGTCTGATGGATATTAATAAAATTTGCCAGTCTTGTTTATAGACGACAACGCTCGAGAATATTGTTAGTTTACAGCGGCTACCAAAGTCTCCAGATCTTAATCCGATCGAACTTGCATGGAATATTGCGTCAACAAGACCAGGGTTGAACTGACCTTCCACAGCTTTTCCATGCCGCCACCGAGATGTGGCTGAATATTCTTCAGACACTTATGATGAACAATATCAGTGTTAGCCGAAGGAACAGAAAGAGTCAGACCATAATTTGGAAATGATTATTTTGGAAAATTTGATAATTTTTATAAAACTTATGTTTTTTTCAAAGATAACATTTTTTTCTGTTGAAATTGTACTTTAAAAATAGGTAATAAAGTTTTATTTAAACAAATAACTTTCACAAAAAGCAAACAATGCTTTCCTTGGATACTATTTAGTCAGACATCAGCTGAATTTCCGTGATAACATTCACTGATAGGAATAAGACAAGAACATTATATTGTTTACACCAATCTGGTTCAAGGTTACTTTAATCTGTAATTGATTTTACCATGATTACTCATATCGTAACAGCATTTAAATATTTTTTGTTTACTTCAGATTTACTTCCAGACAAAAAGAAATAAAATTATTTTTGCTACTGAACAATTTACATTATTATTGTTTATTTACGTAACATCAGTATATTATTCCGATTTACTTAAGAATGCTCTAGGATATGGTTTCAATCAGCGTCATTGGCAAGACCAAATAAGGTTTTCCTGAAGCTACCAAATTTTTAACAATAGTATCCAATTGAAAACTGTACATTTCAAGTTCAATTCCGGGTTTTTTTTGTACATTGGAATCTCCATAACTGGAATTTCGTCGTAATATTCAACAAATGCCATTCCCTTAGACTTATAAATTATAGGATCATTCCAGCTGGCGATAAAATCATTCTCAGTATGTTTCCTTCATTTTATTGCTAATGAGATTCCTTCAAATAATTAATAGCTATTTATCTATTAAGAGCGAACAGTGAGGAATAATTGTTCGAAAACAAGGGTTAACGTTAATGTTAATTGCTTGAGAACAATTCCACTTTTAGCTCGCAATACATATAACATTTTTTCTACAATCACTTGAAGATATATTATAACTGATAAAATTGATAAATATATACTTCTTATTTCAAGTAAATGTCAAATACTTTATAAAATTTTAAACTATGGACCCTCCATATTTTAAACGTATAATTATTATTGTCAATACTGTCAATGTACTTCTTCTTATTCTACAATTAGAAAGGCCTCAGCTTGCAGGGCCATCCGGCCAGTATATGCAAAATATTCAGAACGTGGCACAACAATGAAGCACAAAAAGACAAAAATACGGTAACATCGCAATCACACTAATTAATTATTCAAAACATTAAAAACTTAACAAAACAGCGATTTATTAGATTATAAAAGATTTTCAGAAGACAAAAACACTTCCTAGCCAGGTTACTCTATGATGTCACTGTCACTGTCACTGTCACTGTCACTGTCACTGTCACTGTCA